>APFE031232583.1:62985-77317 GCA_000404065.3 Pinus taeda | reverse complement strand
TCCTCACTCGAACCCTTATCTTCCGGGTCTCATCAGTTGTCTTGCTGCGCAGGAAGGCCTTTCCCTCGCTGAAAACAACATCATACCCCTTGTCTTCTAACATCGCCACTGAGATGAGATTCTTCTTCAATCCTGGAACATGCATGACTTCTTTCAATACAAAGGGTTTACCAGACTCCCTCTCAAAGGAAATGGTACCGATACCGGTCGCACTGTATCTACCATCATCGCCCATCTCGATGTGCACTCCAAGATCTTTGTCCTCCAGATCAGAGAACAAATCTCTATCTCCCGTAATGTGAAAAGACGCACCACTGTCCAAGAACCACACTGATCCCATCACACTTGAAACCAAGCATGCGATCAATGAATGATCAAGCTCAAACTGAGAAGCTAAGGCCTCTCTCCCTGCAGATCCAGCAACTTGCTTGTTCTTCTTCTTCTGCGGACAATTTGTGGCATAGTGTCCGTGCTGGTGACAGTGAAAACACTTCACCTTGGACATATCCTACTTCTTGCCTTTCGCACCAGACTGAGAAGCTTTCTTATTCTTCCCTTTCTTTGCTTTGGCAGCCAAAGCACAGTTCTCTTCATCAGCTCCCTTTGACGAAGATCCATTCTCATACTTATTGTTACTGAGTTTATCCTTGAGCGCCAAGTCGCTCTTGCTTTGGAATAAAATTCGCAATCCGTTGAAAGACATTTCAACAACACTACTGCAAATTTGAATTCCACCAGCTCCAAACTCAACTGCTTCCGATCTAGAATTCGTGAGAACAAAATATTTCTTGTACAAAGATCGATTGTATGGGCATTCACTAGATATCTCACCTTCCAAAAGAAGGATGAATCCAGAGGCTACCTGGCCCGATTACAGACTCTGCCTAGAGAAATAGAATGTAAACACTTCCTGAATAGTAGATATGATGATCAATCCTCGCTTTGATATCCTGTAGAAATCTCTTCTACAAATCAACCAGCTCTGATACCATGTAGAAATTTTGAATAATTTAACACATATTCAACAGAGATTATCCTGATCATGTACTATTGCGGAAAACATACACAATACATAAGCTCCTCTACGTTGATCATCAATATAGCAGCATCAATAACAATAAAACATCAAGAGCATTCACACATTAACACAGTATGTATCCCGGGGAAAGCATCTCGCTAAAAACCCCAACTATCTGTATATTAATGATTGAGTCATGTAACATTACAAAGTACAATGCTTATCACAAGTAATCCAATACCAGCTCCACCTGTTACACACAATACAGCTCAGATCTCTTCCGCTGCTCAATACCTGCACAAGAACCGGTGATAATTCCAAGGCAGCCTCGTCTTTCCTTGGCTAAATCACGTGAGAACAAGCTACAATTTGGGCAAACTCATTGGCATACTCAATCCCCTGATTTGTGCAAGATCTGGTGCACAACTATAGTCACAACTGATAGCAATCTGATTCTCTAACACCTGTCCCTGCTGAACTGAACATGCACTGACATGCAACTGAGTTAACTGATGTATTCATTAGTTGTATTATGAGTTAATAACTTGTGAATTAATTAATAACTAATTCACCCAACTCATCTCTAGTCTATTTGCCAGTTAGACTAAATACAACCAGTTTAACAAAGCTAAACTGAACACAACTCCATCAACTGCACCTCCAGTCAACTAAACTCAACTCACTTGAGTTCTAACTGAAGTCCTGCATGCAAATATTAGTCATCCCATAGGTAACCACGTATTTCCTTCTGGGATCTGCATGTACCACATCCGTAGCTCATCCTGAAGTGCTCCAAGAGAATAAGACAAAGTTTATAGTCTAAATATTATTATGAGCTAATAATATTTGACTGTTCTATATTTAGACTGAGCAGTCACTCCGCTGTGGTGTCACTCCACTGTGGGCTAAAAATAGAAGTCCATCTATTTTCCAACTTGATCAATCATCCATAGACAGCAACCTGCAATCCATAGACATGATCCATATGTCTAAAAATAGACATAGTCTAAAAATAGACTTGCGCCAAAAATAGCCTGCGGGCCCACTTAGTGAAGGCGACTCTTTTCACTAAGCTCCATCATCTTGTTGCAATATCAACAGAATTGAGGCTATGAAGAATGACTATGTGAGATTCTGATAACACTAGTTATATGAAGAGATAAATCATTACCTAGTAGGGTAATGCAACTTGCATAACTAATGGTCAGCATTATAATGCATTGTTTTAGGCACAAAGAGTGTGTTACAGCCTTGAAAGGCCAGAGAAAGAGGTACATTTGAGCTAGCTAAATGATCTCCTATGAGATGATGAGGAAGTATTTCTAGGGATAAATATAGTATTATTGTAGTTGATCTATGCATGTTTGCATGCAAATCATTTGAGGAAATGTGTTAAAGGTATTTCATTACAATTTGCATACAAACTATTTGATAACATACCTCGAAGACAAAAAAATTAGTTACATGATTGAGTGGTATATTTCAGTTACTACTTTACACGTGGAATTAGAGAAATGTTTCTTATTTTATTTCATACAAAATGTCTACAATAAAGAGACTACTTAATTGGTTATATACAAAGTTTTTGAAGAAAGGTTTCCATGTAAAGTGTTTGAAAAGTTGTATAAGAGATGAAAATCAAGTTGTTGCAAGTGTGATTAGGATAAATTTAGTATGGGTATGTGACACAATGGTTTCATAGCTTATTTTTAAGCTAGTAAAAATAAAAAATAAAATTGTGGCTACCCCATAACCTCTTTACATCATTGAGGGAACTGGGTATGTGACAAAGTAGTATAAGAGCTGATTGTTAAGATTGCGAAGAAGAAAAAAAATTGATGCCCAATACCCTTAATTGAGAATTATGGCATTGGGTATGTTACATCCATCACTTATCCCACTTTTGATAATACTCGTGATGTTACCCAAAACATCAACAGTCCCTCTTATTGAGGGATGTATTCTTACAACATCATGTAGAAGTGGTTCTATATTCAAACCTAGAACAAATTTCCACCCTTGATCCACAACCATAGCTAATCCATACGAAATATAAGTAATTACTGTTGTATAATTGGGACCCATTAGGGGAATTTTGAGGTCTAAAATGGGCCTCCTAAGAAAAATGTACAACCAAAATAAACTTTATAAGAACCAATATGATTCAAGATAATGATGTCAACCATGGGGGATGATTCACCATTTTTGGAGTAAAAAAGGAAAAAGATTAAAAAATAATAAAATAATAAAACTAAATTTTAAACTCATATTTTAAACTTATCTCCCTAAGGTTTCACTCAAATTTCGAGCGGGACTACTCGTTGGATGAAAAATCTAATTCCTCATCCAAGGAGTACCCATGTTGCATACTTTTGATGGACCCTGCTACACGAAAAATGAGAACTACATGAAAAAACGTTATTGCAATCAAATTTTTCATGTATTTATCATTTTTCTTGTAGCAGGGTCCATCGAAAGTATGCGACATGGACTCCTTGGATGAGGAATCAAATTCTTTATCCAACGAGTGTTACTACTCAAAATTTGAGTAAACCCATAGGGAGATAAGTTGAAAATATGAGTTGAAAAAATAGTTTTTTCTTTTTTCCCTCTAAAATTTGATGATGTAATATATTCTTATTTTATTATTTCAAATATTATTTTATAATTTCCTCAGGAGGCACATTTCAGACCTTAAAATTCCCCTAATGCTTCTTCGAAGACATCCTACTCCTAGAATCCTCTCGCTCCTTAGCCTCCTACAAGGCCATCTTGTACCATGACTTCCTAAACCTAAAGTTTGTGTGCTTATGAGATGTTGACTCCCTCTAATCTTGTTGACACCCTCTAATAACTAACTCCATCCTAATTCTGCTCACTCCCTTCGAAGCTTGAATCCCTCTAACTCCATATTGTAAGTATTCTTGATCCTCAAGGTCTTTGCTTGACCTTCACTCCAATTTTCTCACTTAGATATCCAATCAATATCTCAACCCTCTAGCCATATTGTTCCTGCCTTCTTGGCCCCTTTCCTATCACAAGAATAGATATGTCCCTTACTCAACACCTCCAAGGTCATATCTCTTCAAAATATATTCACACATAGACCATAATGAATATCTCATTCATTTCTCTTTATCTACACACCAGGCTACACCTATCTGTAATAACTCATGTGAACAATATACTTCATGTCTCACTAGGCCTATTGATCTTGGCCTTCACGACCAATACTAGTTTACCATACTTAGCCAACTCTCTTGACATGGGTCTTCAAAATATTTTTGCTACCTACAAGGGTTCCTACTGCTCCCTCTCAGAGTTGTCATCTATGAAAATCTCAAATCCAACTTCCCTTCTTAGAGACCATGCTCCATGTTAGATTGTTGGGCACTAAAATCAATGCACACACACTAGATATGGTAAGAAACTCCACTTTACTCAGTGAATAAACTGCAACACTAAGGTGTCTAAATTTTACACCACTGAAACTTTGAACTAGCAATTAGATCATGCATAAAACAAATTCAACACCAAAAACAAAATTTTCATTAGTTATGTTGTAGAATCCATTGTTATTTAAGTTTTATTTTCAGTTTTATAAAAATATGAAAGAAAAACCAAATATTATTATCTAACGAAGATAAAAAGAAATGCGGAGATTTGAAAGAAATGGTTGATTTTATATTATTAATGGCTTTGAAAGTGATAAACCCGCAAGAATATCTGGGCCGTCTAATCAACAGGCCACAGATATGACAAAAATAGCATAAATTAAACAAAGTCTTTCGGTAGAAATCACATGTCACATAGTTAACTAGAATGGGGTTTATTTCAGAGATCAGACACGATGGTGTATCAAATACATTTTAATTCGTTGAAGTCCGGGCCAATCTCAACCGTCCATTGAAGGAGACGTGATCCGATGGATATCGGGTTAGAAAGTAATTAGGTTCCATCTTTTAAATTAGACCCGATAAATCATATACTAGAAGTTTTATTTCCTATCAGGTCCAAATATTGAGTCAACAAGTAATCAGGTTTTGTCTTTAAAAACAGACCAGATAAATCATTATATGGTAGTTTTTATTTCCTATCAGGTCCATATGGGAGTCAAAGGGGCATTGAAAAGGTGGACGCGAAAGGTTTATGAACCAGAGTTTTAACTTTTTGAGTTCCATAATAACCCATCCACTATCTAAAGGTCATTCAGGTTCAAGAGACGCGATCAAGCGATGGCTTGATAAGTATGTTGAGGTGAATTGCGGGGGAGAAATAAGCACTAAGGTTAATTAAAGTTCAACCCCCGCAGTTGACCATGACGTTAGCATGGTTGACCAAGATGTGTGGCCAAAAATTATTGTGGGGGTTCAACCTCGTTGAAGCTCCTGTACATTATTTACCCTCGCAGTGAGCTCCCAAAGCTTTTCACCCCATGTCACTCATTCCACATCTTCCATCACTTTCATCTGTTAATTGCCATGTCACTCACCATACCCTGCCACTTCATCCACTCCTCCATTAATTGATGGTAGAGAAAAACAAAGATACATCAGCATAACCACAGGCTCAAGCTACATATTCAAACAACGAAAACCATCACCTTCTAATTTCTGTTACTTCTTGTTATTTTATTTTATTGAGAATGATGCGTCTTTTATCCTCTATGTAATATTTTGTAATAATTTTTACTTCAAAGAAATTAGAGGATAGTTAGGTAGTTTGACAGTTTTGGGTGGTTATTAACTATCTTGATGTATAAAGAGGAAATATTATAGAAAAATGGGTTTGAACTTTGGAGAACATGGATACTAGGCCACTGAATTCTTGATACAAGTATTGATTACTGAAAGAATCAAAAGTTTTCCATACATTGTTGGGTATGATTTTGTGACTTCTCTGTTATGTGTCATCTTATGTTTTCTTCCTTTAAGTATGGTAATGAAGTTGCAGGTCTTTATTTTCTTATGTAAATTAAGTTAAAATCCCTTAAAAGAGTGCTCCTATACTTGAATCCTACCTCTACAATTCTTATAAGTTAGAGATAGTAGTTTTTGTGTAAGACATCATGTTATCTTTAACTTCTCCATGTGTCACAGATAGTAGATTCTATGTAAAACAACATATTGTCTCTGACTTCTTCAAGCTTTCTTCATTCATCATTTATATTCAACAACCCAATGGCATTCTGACATTTTCATGTCACCTAAGTATTGAGAGTTAAAAACCAATTCTTTCAAGTCCTTCATTTGAGAATACAACATACAATTAAGTGACAAACAAGTGACAATAATTATAAACATTAATGTCTTAAGTACAATTTCTACACATCCAGGAAATTGGTTTCTTAAGGTACAAAATTAATTGGTGCCATTTCCAGGGAGAGAAGACAATAACACTTTTCCCTGGGTTTTCAATAGTTTCCTCTGGTTGTTCAGTGAGGAGGGAATTTTTGGCTATTTTGGATAAAAGCAATAAATATGGCTCCAAGAAGACCCCATACAAGGTCAGATACCTCACAGCAAAAAGTTCAAGCCCTTTCAGATCCTGAGAGGCTAATTTCCAAGAAGGTTAAAAGGCCTAAAACTCCACTTACACCAAGTCCTACATTGTCTGCACCAAGCAGCAGTTCATCACGTCTTTGACATTAATCTTTTCTTGACCAAGAGTCACCTTTTACATCCAATTTATTTTAAGAACCCAATTGTCAAGAATAGTCTTTTGAGTATGTTTCTTTTTCAGTATCTGCTATAGTTATTTAGCCTGAACCTATAGCTACATTACCACCTCTGCACACTCCATTTACCCCTCAGTCAAGTTCCACATCTGTTGGTAATCAAGGTTCAGTAATTCAGGAGCAAATATGGCAGTGCTTGCACTTTTTATGAATAGGTATGCACCTATTCAATTACCACAATAGTTGAATCAAATGCCACAAGAATACTTGAAGATTCTTCCTCATTTCATAGGGGAGGATGAACAGATAGCAGAGAATCATTTATCATTATTTTGTGATTTTGCAGAAAACCTAAATGTTGAACAACTAGATGTTGTATTAAGACTTTTTGTCCAATCCTTAGATGGAGAAGCAAGAAAATGGTTTAGAGGGCTTCCTAATAACTCTATTTCTACATGGGAGGAGATGGAACACCTATTCACCCAAATATGGGGAGAAAAAAGAGACCATGGGTATTCACTCACAGATTTTAATGCTATAAAGAAGAAATCCGATGAAAGTGTTACTAAATTCATCAGAAGATTTAATAAATTGTACAATAGTCTTCCATTGGAGATTAAGCCTCCTCCTACTGGTGCAAAAATAACTTTTGCAGGGGCTTTTGAGTCAAATTTTGGATTCACATTAAGGGAAAAAAAGATCCCCAACCCTTGATCAGATCCAAATAGATGCATTAGAGATAGAAGCAAATTTGGTGGCTATAGGAAAAGCACCAAAGACACAACCTATCCAAGACAAGGGAAAGAAAAAGATAGAATCCTCTCAAAGTCAAACATTAGAGGATATGAGTAATGTAATTAAAACTTTGTCAGATAAATTGATTAAATTAGAGTTTGAAAATAATAATTCTTAGAGGCAAACACAATATAATAAGAGCTTTAATCCCTAATACATAAGACAACCTTTGCAAATCTTGCAAAAGGAGAGAAAAGAACAAGATTAGATTCAAGCACCATTGTATATAGAGGCAGATCCTAGTGAAGTACTAGAGCACCCTAGGGACCATGAAGATCAAATTTCTACGTTATATGTAGTAGATGAAGATGAACTTGGTGTTGAAGGAGAAAAGTATGAATATGCTGAAACAGATGCCGTTTATGATGAAAATAAAATTGATGAATATTGGAAACAATTCTATGATTTTATGCAAGCATAATTACATAAGAAATATGATTTAAAGTCAAGGAAAAGATCAAGAATTCAGGAAAATTAAAGTGAGCAGAAAGTTCCAGCCTCCTCACCAAAGGCAACTCCACAAGAATCTCAGTCTGCAAAACGAGTAAATAAAGGAAAGTAACGACATAATGAAAATGGCAAGACATGAATACTTCAAGGTGAGTCTTCTCAAGACCAAAGTGGAAAAATTACTTTGGAGAAACTTGTTTGCATTCCCCAAGTAATTTTAGTCATGAAGAAAGGTGAAGATGAAAATGAGAAGAATGCAAAAAAGGATCATTTGTTTAGTCTTACTAAAGAGCTGGAAAAAGTTAGAATTCAAGTTCCCCTTACAGAATTAGCAAAAACACCAGTTTATCGAAGGGAGATTGTTAAGTTTATTAGTTTAAAAGAAAATGTGAATGTAAATGACACTGTAAATCTGCAAGATGATAAACCAGTAGTGGTTTTTAGTCCACATGTAGAGGAAGTAGATCCTTCAACACCTCCTTTTTATATTTCCTTATTGATCCATGATTTCCTCCTGCATAATTTTATTTTCGATTCAAGAGCCTCACACAACCTTATGCCATTGTCAGTGATGAAACAACTAAATCTACAAGTTACCAAACCCTATAGAGACTTGTACTCTTTTGATTCAAACAAAGTCAAGTGTTCGGGGGTCATTAAGGATCTAGTAGTGTCACTAGCCCAGATCCCAACTTGGTCATGGATGTAGTAGTAGCAGATATCCCTGCTAGGTTTGGAATGCTACTATCTAGGTCATGGGAGGCTAAATTGGGTGGTGTTTTGAAACTAGATTTTACATATGCTGTTACATCGATTTTTGGTAGAGAAGGGAGAAGATTGTACAGAGAAACTAGATTTTTAAAAACAATTACAAAAAATGGAGCAAGTAATCCACTTGTATATAGCCAGGAGAAAGATGACTTTGCTTGCTTCATGCTGCACGATAATGCAGAGTTGGATGAAGATAATCAGAAGCAGATTTCTTCAACCAATGTAATTACAGAGCTACAAACTAAAGGGGTGTGGAAATGCTTCTTTGATGGGGCCTATTCTAAGGAAGGAACAGGTCCTGGTTTCCTTCTAATTGTACCTGGAAGTAATATGTTCCTGTCATGCGGAAAGAGTTATGTTTGCGGACAAACCTAACCTCCCTAGGAGTCTAAGACTCTCTAGTGACAAACAAACCAAAAAAGAACAATCCTTCTCTAAACACACATTATTCTATGAGAGATCAAGTGTTTTCCGATCTTACCTTAGGTCCAACACTTGTTGTAGCAGTCCAGCCTTGTTGATCCAGATGAGCTCCTCCTTCACTTTAAGACCTGCATACACTAACAAAGCAAACGATACATAACACCTGAATATTTCATAATACAAAGCATATTCATCACATAGACCAAGGAGTACATGAAATAATTCATTAACAACAAATCATTGAGAAGAATGGACTTATTTGTATTAAGGAAACAAAAAAGGAACCATTACAACCTGAGCCTTGGTGTTGTGCAAGCTCCTCCCAGGGTCCAGCAAGAGATTTCCTCTACTTTGACAAGCTCACCCACTCCCACTATGGCAAAAAGGAAGGATAGTGATCTCTCCTCACAAGTCAACAATGGAAGTCCTAATTCCAGCAGCATTTACCCTTTAGAATGTTCAGCTTTCAACCTTCTCTCCTTTGGCCCAAGGCCTGTATTTATAGTATTCTAGAGGAAGTTATTCAGTTCCAACATCAATGGGATACTCCCTCTTTTGGATGGGGTAGCTCCTCTCTTGATGGAATAAGTTCCTCTATCATAGGGATGCATGAACCATCTGGAGGCGCTCAATACACGTCAAACACTCTTCTAGAAGGCTCTAGAAGTGACCACAAGTAACTTTTTTAAGATGAAACTCGCGCCTTTTGACCTTTACAGGGGTACGCACCCATCCTTTGTCTTACAGAGCGTACAAGTACGCAGGTACAATGAGTTTGGGATGCGTACACGCAGGCAAGGTAGAGAGAACCTGCGTACCCAGAGATAAATATGTTTTTAAGTGACTTTCACTCTTTTTGAAGTTTGACATGAAGAGCAGAGGTATGATGCTTGACAAGGAGGATAATATGACTATTGATGAAGCCATATAAACTGCAGATAGTCATGGTGACAAATTTCAGTGTAACATGCCCCCCAAGCTTCATTTCATTCACCTAAGTGGAAGGAATGAAGGTTCACATATGAGATCAAGTGAAAGACTCAACTGGGATTTTATGAGATTTAATCAAAGACTCGAATGGGTTGTTTCATTTTTTTAATGAGCATGACGTAGGAAAAGAACCATGCTCATGACACCTTGTTTCATTTTTTACTAAGCTTGACACAAGTAAAAGAACTTTTCTCATGGAGGCCTATTTCATTTTTAAAGAGGTTGACATAGTAAAAGAATTATCTTCATGGTACTTGTCTCATTCTTTTAAGGAGATTGACACAAGTCAAAGAATGTTTCTCCAACTCTTGATCAAAGATCAAAAGAGGCCATGGCTTTCTGATGCAACCTAAACCGCATCTACCAATATTATGCAAATAAAATTGCATGTCTCGGGAATTCTAATATTCCTACTTAGTGAAACCTTCACAAGTCAAGGTTTAATGCTCCTTCAATAAAATCTATGCGGAAACGTTTGATTTATCTATCCAAAGTCTATACCTTTATAAAACTTTGAGCAGAACCTTATAAATCCTTCATAATCTTTGGTTAATTCTTATTACCTGTGCATATTAACCATACCATGGATTTTAGACTTTGGTTACAACTCAACTTAAACGATAATACATTAATCCCACTTATTTCTATTGTAATTCCCATACAATAGAAATATTTATTAAACCACACTTAAACCTTACCTTTCCTCCATTCCACAAATCTTTGCACATATATTGATGCTCTCCTTAGCACATTAAATCTCCATCATCAATCTCATTCCTCAATCTGATGGTTGTCACGCAATAACTCACGCCAACTAACCTAACCAATCTCCACTATTTATTTCTCCTACCTCAATCCAATGATGATTGTGTAATATCGCATGATTACTAACACGATACATAACAGGCCAAGAGTGTGCGAGATAAGTGGTTTTGCTTCCCCACCGATGTGCTACGTGTCAACCCCTCACGTTAATCGTGTGAATTTGTAAAATACCATTTACCATTTTGAGACCACGTGAGATACTACTTACAGCTATCGTAGACCGCTCCATTATTATGTTGTCACGTGGTTTTAATCTCTGCCATTCATCTTCCATCAATATCATCCGTCGATCTGGCTAATCCAACGATTCTCGTTCTTTGTTGTATAATTCTTTCTACATCTTTATGCAATTCCTGGATGTTTTGGTCTATTCATCCGACTTGCCTATACGATTCTCTATGCATCTATCCTTTCTTAGATTATTCAATCACTTCTGATTGTTGTACTGCTTCTCTGTGCACTGTCCTCTCTCTATTCTTCTATGGTTTAGGTTTTCTCCAGGGTTTCTGGTCTTTGGTTTTTCTTCAGCGCAACTTCCTCCTAAACTTACTTCTACGTACTTTTAAGCACTATCACATCTGAACTTCAACTTTGATCCTTCAATAAGATTCAAACAATCAAACCACTATCCTTCATTTTCCACCTCTGCGTTCTTCTTTAATTTCACCTACATACATATACTATGCTGAAATTACTCTAATTCACACACAATTTATAATTCCATTAATCAATACACAACATACAACTCAAGAATCGAATTCTCTGTCTTTATAAACAATTATTTACATAATGAATCTCTCTCTGTGGATTGATTTTCTAATCAGTAGCCTTTTTCTTTTCATGCCCGTAGGCTTACAGTCAAACCCTATCTATCTCTGAACTCTGATTTTCACTCTCTAACTAACTCCCTAACTCACTAACTAACTCTCTCTATGCCTTTTAGGCTTACATTTATACAAAAGGTTCTATAACCAATTTCGATTCAGATCCTTAATATTTTGAACTAAATCCTTAAATTCCTCTAAGTCCACTTTTGACTTAACTAATCCCTGAGGATCCTCTCTAGTTCCACAAACGATGAAACCAATTCCTAATTTAAGATTTACAATTGATTTCCAAATCTCTCAATCCTTATGGAATCTTAACTAGCCTAAATCTCTCATCTTCTCCAACATTCGAGAACATTTACAAAATATCCTCACAATATTTAATTAATTCCTATTCTAAATTAAAATCATTCAAAAACATTAAAATTACATTAATTTAATTCTTTTGGAAACCAACTCCCTTAAAACACAAGACCCGCTATATCTTACTAAAATATAATGATATTTTTGAGCCAGATGCTCCTACATCAGACTCCCAAGGTTGAAAACATTCATGATCTCCATATGATGTGTTCTTATATGTTGATAGAAAACCTCCAGGGTCCCAAACTTTAGTTCGTAGTTGTCTGAATTCTTTGTTCCTTTGTTGCTGCTACATGTTTGTTGTCTTTTGTTTCATCTTCCTCTCCATGTCAATTAGGTTCAAATTTTGATTGATCATTCTTCCTGTTGCTGTCAATATCGTCCATCTGGACTGCTTCATCATTAATTTCCATAATTCTTTAATCTCTATCTCCAACACATCCTTGGGCTAGTACATACTCTACCATTTGTTGTTGTACTCTATCCACTCATCTTCAAACTGATGTTCATTATCTTCTCTTTGCAGTTGTCGAATTCTTACTACCGCCCTTTCATCCTTACCTTCTTGTGACCTTCCAAACAACCTTTGTTCTATATCTATAAATTTACTTTCAAAAAATAAATTGTCCTCCAATTCCCCCTGTACTTGATTCCTCTCAAATACATCACTATGATTTTCATCAATTCCAGCATATTTTCCTTCCTCTTCCTTGACAACCTTACGTAATTTTCCTTCACTTCCTTGACTGATTCAGATAGTCAATTTAATTTCTTCAAGCATGGTATCTTCATGCTTTTCATTTTCCTCATCAGCATGTTCGACCTGGAAACTTCTAGCCTTCTTCAGTTCTAAAACCGACTCTTCAACTTGAAACATTTTTGTCTCATTTTCATCAAATCCTGTAATCATAAAACAATTATCAGAATTAAAAATATAAGGCCTCATTACCTCTTCTTCCTTTAGCAATACTTCAATATTCTGCTCTGACTTTTCCTTCTCAATTAGCACATCAGTATGTTGATTCAACCTCTTTAAAGAATTCTCCAAAGGACTCTCGAAATTGTCAGTAAGTCTCTCTTCCACACCATCTGCTTCAATGATGTCTTTTTTCTCTCATCGACTATAGTGAACTACTTCCTCCACAATCATACTATCATATTATGAGTTTTCCAGCAAATATTCCAGCAATTAAATTTCTCTTTGACACTTCATAAGTATTTCATCATCACTTATAATTCTTGCATTTGTACACAAATTATCAGTTTGAGAATTACAAGGTTCAACAGTCTCAATTGTTGCTTCACATATCAGCTCTTCAGACTAAATTTCATCTCCTTCTTTCACAAGAAATTGTTCCTATGTTGTAACAACCTCAACATCAATGTATTACTAAATTCTTTTTGCTGCAATAATTCTCTACTTTTCTCATTCAAGAGACATTTTCCATCATTCTTTACATACTCTTCCATAATTTTGACAGTCTCAAAAGATTTATCATCCTCTGTGAAACTTGTAATCACATAAAAATTATTAGATTCAAAAATACAAGGTTTTACATCCTCTTGCTGATTCGAATTTGTCCAACAATTCAGAAAATCATCAATAATTCCTTCTTCAACAAAGTAAACTTCTTGTTGCCTTGAATTTGCACAATGGTTCATAAGATCTTTCACAGATCTCCAGTCTTCATCTTCACCCAGGACTTCACCTTGTTATGCTTCACAAATGGAAACTTCCATTCTCAACTCAACTTCTCTGAGTTCTTCAAACTTCAATTTAACATTAATTACCTGTTCAAGCTTCATCAGCTCTTCTGCTAACTGCATATTCACTTGTTGATTTCTCTTCTCTTGTAGCCTCTTCCACTTTACTTTCTTCCTTATGACATAACCATGCATCTGGTCATCCTTATTCATCTGCAACATCTCCATCAATAACTCAAGATGGATATTTATCTTAGCTTTTCCTCTGTCAATTCCCTCTTGACTCATTCTCTTTCCATTTTCCTTGGCATCCTCTTTCTTCACCTTTCTTCTACTATGGTATTTCTTAGAACCTATGTTATCTCTGTTATGACTATCAATAGTCATCTCCTTCTCTATCTTCATGAGTTCCTCATTCACTTACTATGAACTATATTAAAGCCTCTGCAACAATAAGTCCTCCCTGCTATCACTTACCTCACTAAGATT
>APFE031232583.1:49311-60916 GCA_000404065.3 Pinus taeda | reverse complement strand
CAAGGAGGACAATATGACTATTGATGGAGCCATATTAACTGCAGATAGCCATGGTGACAAATTTCAGTGTAACAGTTCCCTTTTTTTTAAATTGGAGTTCGAAGCAACAAACAATGTGGCAGAATATGGGTCCTTGATTATTGCTCTGAAAATAGCTAAACAGATGGGAATTAAGTCAATTTCTGCTTTTGGAGATTCAGAGCTGATTATAAAACAAATAAAAAATCAATGTCAGACAAAACACCCTAGGCTTAGGGCATATAGAAATGAATTATGGGATTTGGTTGAGAACTTTTTTCGAAGCTTTTAACTTTCAATTTATTCCAAGGGATGGGAATAGATTAGCAGATTCATTGGCTGTGGTTGCTAGTACTTTCAGGCCTCTTATTAATCCAAAACTAAGATATGAGGTAGAAATGAGGCACAAAACTTTTGTTCCTGATAATGTTAAATATTGGCAAGTTTTTGAAGATGATCAATAGATTAAATAATTTTTGACTATGGTTCAAGAGTTTTAGGGCACAGAAATTGAGCAGGATGAAAATGAAACAACAGAAGTTGCAGAAGCTAGTGGTTTAAAAGATTCAATAGCTAATAAAAAAGTTTTTCAATTGAAAGATAATATTCTGCCAAAGGGACTTGCCCCTCTTGAACGAATTTTTAACCCCAATTATGTGGTTGTTGACCCAGGAAAAATTTCACAGGATGAACACATTCAAGATCATAATATTGGAACTTAGGAGGAGCCCAGGCTAATCAAATTATTCAGTGGAGTTTCACCTGATTATCAAGAGAGATATATTAAACTTTTCAAGAACTATGTTGATGTCTTTTCATGGTCTTATGAGGATCTCAAAACATACAATGTAAATATTATTCAGCACAAGATCCCCTTGAAGGAGGGAATTAAAACCTTTAAACAAAAGCTTAGACAGATAAATCCTCTACTTCTAACATCAATTGAAAAAGAGGTCAAAAATTTGTTTGATTCCAAAATAATAGTTCCACTTAGGTACTCTGATTGGGTGGCTAATTTAGTGCCTGTATGAAAGAAAAATGGAGAGATAAGGTTATGTGTGGACTTCAAAAATATCAACAGGGCTTCCTTGAAAGATAATTATCCATTGCCTAAAGTGGATCATGTGTTGCAAAAGGTAACATGATATTTTAGAATGTCAATGCTGGATGGGTTCTCTAGGTATAACCAGGTGGCTATGGATAGAGAAGATCAGAGGAAGACGACATTCACAACTCCCTGGGGGACCTTTATGTATGCCAGAATTCCTTTTGGATTGATGAAAGCAGGTGCTACATTTCAGAGGGCTATGGACATTGCTTTTGTGGGAGATAAGTTTGTAGTAATATATTTGGATGATATTACTATTTTCTCAAAGTTTGATGAAGAACATCTGGACCATCTGAAAAAGACTTTTGAAAAATGTAGAAGATTTGGGCTTTCCTTAAATCCCAAGAAATCCATTTTTGCTCTGGAAGAGGGAAAACTGTTGGGGCACATTGTTTCTAGAGATGGAGTGAAGATAGATCCAGCAAGAGTACAAGTTGTACAAAAAATACCACTGCCTAGGAGTAAAAAGGATATTCAAAAGTTTTTGGGAAAAATAATCTTCTTAAGAAGATCTGTGTCCAATTATGTAGAAATTGTAAAAGATATTACTAATATGCTAAAGAAGGAGAATGAAGTGCATTGGACCAGGGAAGCCAAAGAATCATTTTCTAGGATTAAAGAAGCATTGCAGGTAGATCCAGTCCTGATTATCAAAAGCCTTTCCATTTTTTTCATTTGCATCACCGAATTCAATAGCTATTGTCTTTCTATAGAAGAATGATGAAGAGAAGGAGCAACCTGTTGCATTATTTAGCAAGATTCCTAAGGATGCCGAGCTAAAGTATAATATTCTTGAAAAGTAGGTATATGCTTTGGTAAAAGCCCTAAAATCCTTTATAAATTATGTTCTGGAGTCACAAATCATTGCATATGTGCCAAATGATACAGTAAAAGATGTATTAGTACAGGGTGATGTAGAAGGCAAAAGAAGAAAATGGATAGGCAAGATCCAAGAGTATTACTTAGACATAAAACCCACAAAGTTGGTGAAAGCGCAAGGGTTGGAAAAAATGTTGATAGAATCGAACATTCAGGCATTGGGAATCAACTTGCTGACACCTGTGGATGAAGGAACAACTAAAGAAAATGAAGAAAATCCAAATCCAGGTATGAAGATCAGGTATAAATTTTTATGTTCAAAGTGGTACAGGCATATAATCCATTATTTGTGTTTTCTCTCCTGTCCCCAATCCTTGGATAAAACAAAGTATAGAGCATTAAAGATCAAAGCACATCCATATGTGATTGTGAAAGGTAGATTATACTAGAAGGATCCTGTAGGAATTTTGTTTCTATGTTTAACAAAAGATGAGTTTACAGAGGCAACCAAAGATTATCATGAGGGGTTATGTGGAGGAAATTACAGTTGGAAAGTTAATACACATAAAATCCTTCAGACGGGATTTTATTGGCCTACTTTATTTGGTGATACATATAAGTTTGTCAGAAGATGTCAGAAGTGTCAGCTTTTTGCTGAGAAGAAGAGGTTAGCTCCCTTGCCTTTGATCCCATTCTTCATAGAGGAACCATTCAGACAAGGGGGACTGGAATTTGTTGTGAGATTAACCCACCTTCAAGTAAACAAAACAAGTGGGTTCTCATAGCTACCGATTACTTCACCAAGTGGGTAGAAGCTATACCCACTAAGAGGGAAAATGATCAGGTGGTGATGAAGTTCTTGGAGGAGAATATTTTCAACAGATTTTGATGCCCCGTCAAAATCATAACATACAATGCTCAAGTCTTCAATTCAAGTTAGCTTATTGCTTTTTGTCAAAAGTATAATGTTATTTTGTCCCATTCAATAGCTTATCATCTGCAGGGAAATGGATTAGCTGAATCCACTAACAAAAATTTGATGAAGATCCTTAAGAAAACTATTGAAGAGAACCAGAAAGACTGGGATTCTAAGTTAAAGTTTGCTCTATGGGCTTCTAGAGTGACTACAAGAAGGTCTATAGGCAAATCACCTTTTGAATTAGTATATGGAACTCAGGCTCTGTTTCCAAGTCAACTTGTGAAGCTTGTGATTGCAATGATTCAGGAGGCAAAAGAAGAACCTAATGGTTTGATAACAAGAATGAATAAAGTAGTGGAACTAAGTGAAAATAGGGACAAGGTAAGAGACAACTTGATTATATATCAATCAAAGATTAAAAGTATTTTTGACAGAAAATCCAAGGAGATTGACTTTAAAGTTGCAGGCCTAGTATTAAGATGGGATACCAGATGAGAAGATAAGGGTAAGCATGGGAAGTTTGATCCTCTCTGGTATGTCCCTTTTAGAATTGTTGAAGTAAGGTCCAATAACATTTTTCTTCTTGAGAATCTTGATGGTGAAACTCTACAACTACTTGTCAATGGGCAGTACCTCAAGCATTACTTCCAGTTCTGAAGCATAAGCATCCTATCATTGTAGATACCAGAGTGAATTCAGCGTACAAATGCCATAGAATTTGAATTGTTTAAGCAATATATGACTCCATGCCCAAGGTGAAGGCACTGATCTGTGGTTCTTAGTGCTTCTATGGCAAAAGCACTATCCCTAGGTGGAGCTAGATGTTGTAGCATCCATTGTTATTTAAGTTTTATTTTCAGTTTTATAAATATGAAAGAAAAACCAAATATTATGTTATAACAGAGATAAAAAGAAATTCGGAGATTTGAAATAAATGGTTGATTTTATATTATTAATGGCTTTGAAAGTGATAAACCCACAAGAAGATCTGGGTCATCTGATCAACATGCCACAGATCCGATGGAAATCACATAGTTAACTAGAATGGGGTTTATTTTGGAGATCGGACGCGATGGTGTATCAAATATAGTATAATTCATTGAAGTTTGGGCCAATATCAGTCGTCCATCGAGGGAGATGGGATCTGATGGATATCAGGTCGGAATATCGGGTTGGAAAGTAATTAGGTTCCATCTTTTAAATTGGACTCGATAAATCATTTACTGGCAGTTTTATTTCCTATTAGGTCTGGATATCGGGTCAGCAAGTAATCAGGTTTTGTCTTTAAAAATGGACTTGATAAATCATTAATTGATAGTTTTTATTTCCTATGGGGTCCATGTTGGAGTCAAAGGGGCATTGAAAAGGTGGACGTGACAGGTTTATGAACCAGAGTTTTAACTTTTTGAGTTCCATAATAACCCATCCACTGTCTAAAAGTCATGCAGGTTCAAGAGGTGCAATCAAGAGATGGCTTGATAAGTACGTTGAGGTGCACTGTGGGGGAGAAATAAGCAGAAAGGTTAATTAAGGCTCAACCCCCACAGTTGACCATGACATTAGCATGGTTTACCAAAATGTGTGGCCAGAAATTACTGCGGGGGTTCGACCTTGTTGAAGCTCCCGTACATTCTTTACCCCTGTAGTGAGCTCCCAAAGATTTTCACCCCACGTCATTCATTCCACATCTTCCACCACTTTCATCTGTTAATTGCCACGTCACTCACCATACCCTGCCACTTCATCCACTACTCCATTTATGGATGGTAGAGAAACACAGAGATACATCAGTATAACCACAAGCTCAAGCTACATATTCAAACAATGAACAACCATCACCTTCTAATTTCCGTTACTTCCTGTTATTTTATTTTCTTGAGAATGAGGTGTCTTTTACCGTCTATGTAATATTCTGTAATAATTTTTACTTCAAAGCAGTTAGAGGATTGTTAGGTAGTTTGACAGTTTTGGGTGGTTTTTAACTATCCTATGATGTATAAAGAGGCAAGATTATAGAAAAAATGGGTTTGAACTTTGGAGAACCTGGATTCTAAGCCACTGAATTCCTGATACAACTGTGGATTAATGAAAGAATCAGAAGTTTTCCATACATTGTTGGGCATGATTTTGTGACTTCTCTGTTATTTGTCATCTTATGTTTTCTTCCTTTAAGTATGGTAATGAAGTTGCAGGTCTTTATTTTCTTATGTAAATGAAGTTAAAATCCCTTAAAAGAGCGCACCTCTACTTGAAGTTCCTACCTCTACAATTCTTCTAAGTTATAGTTAGTAGTTTCTGTGTAAGACATCATATTATCTTTAACTTCTCCATGTGTCACAGATAGTAGATTCTGTGCAAAACAACATATTGTCTCTGACTTCTTCAAGCTTTCTTCATTCATCATTTATATTCAACAACCAAATGACATTCTGATATTTTCATCTCAGCTATGTATTGAGGGTTAAACGACAAGTCTTTTGGGTCCTTCATTTGAGAATACAACATACAATTAAGTGACAAACATGTGACAATAATTATAAACATTAATGTCTTAATCACAATTTCTACACAGTTAGGAAATTGGTTTCTTAAGGTACAACAAGTTCTTCAACAAAAATGTAGGGCTCCCATACAAGGGAAAATGGCCCTTTTACAATGCTTAGTAAAGTTCCAAATACAAGGGGGAAATTACACAAAAATACCCTTCTATTTATTGTTGAAACCCTCCTTGATCTCTATGACACAATATGCTCATTGTACTTATTGTAGTCTGCTCACTTTTGGTTTTTCTTATACTTATCCAATCACTAGAATTCAAGGAATAAATTATCCCTCAAATCTATCTAAACATTCAGTAACTCATTTCTTCTCTATTTTCCAAACAAGGGGATATTGGACCCTACTTTGTTGTCTAAATAGGGGAAAAATTAGTCCTTCTCTCTTATCAAAACAAGGGAAAACAAAGTGATTCAAAGTAGATCACGACAAATTTGTTGAAAGTGAATACAATCTCTTATTTGGAGAGTCTAAAAGTGAAGAAGAACGATGTAACCCTAGTACACCCAGAAGTGCACCGCAGACTGTAGATTAGGGTACTTGTAAACTTCAACATCCAATCACTCCACCTACACCTTCACCCCCGCCTCATACACCTATGCCTCCACGTTAACACCTCCACCTCCACCTCCACCTCCACTATTCAATATGGAAAATACAGTGAAAATGCCTGTATTAAAGGGTCAGGGATCAAAGGATCTTGAATAGTTTTGGGTCATCACAGAAGCTGTGTGGAAAGCACAACAAATCAATGATGATGATATGAGGAAAGCCCAACTAGTTACAGGGCTATAGGACAAGGTGCTTACCTGGTACATAAGATACAAAACAACTCATCTAGCTGCTTCATTGACTAACAAAAAGGATGCACTGAATGCCGAATTTACAAATCCAAAGTCAAAAACTCAGTGTGTTACTGAAATCAAGGAGATCAAGAAGAGGATTAATAAATCTGTGTGGGATATAGATCAATGAATGAAGTTCTTACTGAGTCAAGCTAACCTTCATATCTCAAATGAAAAACATAGGGACTGGTATATAACTTCACTATTAACTCACTTAATATTACCATTATCTTAGCAGAAGTTTGGGTCTCAGGCCAAAGCATTGGAAATCACGATAAATCTAGAAGCTTCACCAATATAGGATATGAATGTAGGAGTTCAACAGATCCAAGTGTAGCTAGCAAGCCTGCATATGGAGTTGCAAGATCTGAGAAAGGGAAAGGAGGTTAAGTCAAAGACACATTCTAAATTTTTCTTCACAAAATGCAAGGCTAAAAGTCATCATAAGGATAAATTCCCTATATTTCAGGATTATATAGTTGCGGGAGGTCCTAACCCGCTAAAAATAGAGTCTTCTACTGGATCAAGCAGTGGTGCAGGTACCTAGTGTAGTAACTACCAAGTTTTAGGACAACATTCGACAGATAATTGTTCCCTATTACAGAAGGTCATACAGTGTCCAAAGCAACTCTTTTTTAACTTTTGTAAATTAGTTTTTCATGATGAAATGAATTTTCAAAGCTATGAACTAATGATGGATAGAACTCCACTGTATAGAATGCAAGTTGAAAACTGCATGCAGAATGACCAAGGCTCACCTACAGCTCGTGGAGGATTCCAAGGATGGGGAAGAGGACATAAAGGAGGAGTTGGAAGAGGCCGGGTCTATATTATTTGTTACAACTGCAGAGAACCAAGACACTTCGCGCTTGACTGTCAGAATCTAATGCACCCTTTGCGTCAGTACTATCGTCAATTTGATCATGTTATAGAAGATTTACCGATCCTAATAGTGAATATGTAGGAGAAGAAGAACCAACAACCGACGTAGAATATTCACATGATGAGATCCAAGCTGCACGAAGATGATCCTAGTGTCAACATAGTCACGTGAAGCGATGTAGCCACTGGTGAAGACAAACTTGAAGGAAAATAACCAAAATTAGAGACATGGTTCTTAAACATTGGTGACAAGAATGATGGGTTTGATTTACATAAAGAAAAAAAGACATTCATGGAGGCAAGAAAGAATTTTAAGAGCCCTGGTGCTTCTATGTCTTAGAACCAGATGTCGATAGTCTCATAAAAGGATAAATCTGAAGATGATACTCTAACACAAGATTCAAATCCCACAGTGTTGAAATCATTTCTGCAGATCTGCATGAAGTTACCACGGGATCAGAAGGCAGTAGAGGGACTGCAAGAACTTATAGATAACTAGCCATTACCAAGACAAATCTTAGTCAATAAGGTGAACCAAGGCAAGAAGAGAACCAATAGGGAGATGTGGCTGATTACGCAGATCGGTGACTTCGAAATGGATTAGGTAATCCTAGACTTGGGCTTCGATGCTGATGTACTGCCAAAGCATACTTGGGAACAGATGGGAAATCTTAAGTTATAGTGGTCTCCAATTCATCTACACATGGAAAATCAACAAAAGATAATTCCAATGGGGTGCCTGCATGGAGTAAATGTAGATATTGAAGGAGCAAGAGCAATGGTTGATTTCGAAGACATTGAGATCATCAATGATAGTAATCCATACCCAGTGCTGTTAGCAATTGATTGGGCTTTTGACATGAATGAAATCATTAACTTAAAGAAGCGAAGCATGGTCTTTGAAAAGAATGAACTCCGAGAAATTGTCCCGTTGGATCTAGCTGAAGGTGCATGATACATAGAACCGAACCATGACTATTATGAAGATGATGACATTGAGCACATCTATAACTTAAATGGGTGAAATGAATATTGGATCAATCCCACTATGGATAGAAGGATTAGCTAGGAGAAGGACAACGCGTGCCAATCAGATTTAGACGAAGAGTTAGAAAACTGGCATAATTAGTTGCATGAGGTCTCTACGCTGAGATGTAATCAGCTTACAAAATCGATACACTGTGTATCTATTGAGGTATGTAAGTTACCCTATTATGATGGCTTGGGTGATGCCAACATATTTCTTGACCATTTTGAAAGGGATGTACCTGAGGGACAATGGTTCCAGGCCTTAGATCTAGCATTAAGAGCTACATCTACAAGATGGTGAGGTACGCACAAGGATAATTTTGTTGTCTGGAAGGAATAATGTAGAATGATGCGATTAATATTTTCCTACACAAACACTTGACTTAGTGAAAAATACACAGGGAAGCATGATCCGTGTGAACATCTGGCATGGTGGACTAAGGAGTGGGGTGACATATCTCAGCCTAAGTGGGTGCATAAATCCACTTCGCACTTGGTTACATTGGAAACCAGATTACACCTAATAGTGTAAATTTTTTCAGTTCAGCTAGATAGAGGTGTGGGGATTGAATATATATTCCAAGTTTCAGTATGGAGTAGACCAGCGTGTTCATTGTTTATGAGTGGCATGATTTGAAGAGTATATGATAGATGAACTTATATTTTCAGTTTGTAGAAATTTCAGTTTTCAGATTTCAGTATGAAAGAGTATCCGAATTAGCGCAGGCATATGGTTGCATTTTACAGTTGTAGGTTACATTGTGTAGTAGAAGAGTATTCAAATGACAATACTAATCCATGGGGATTGGTTATATTTGTACATAAGATGGAAAATCAATGGTTTTTGGTTTTATGGTATGACTCCATGCCCAACACTAAAGGCAACTGGTCTACTAGTTCTCTGCATCCCAGAGGGGGAAGCAGTCACCATTGGAGCCTGTTATCACTCAGGTTGTCACTAAGCTCCTGAAGGGATACGACTGAGGTAACCACAAACCAATCTTTGGATTGCAGGTTCTAGCCCACCTGCAATCAGAGAGGGCTCTCTCTTAATGATTTAGCTTTGTTGATGATGATTTTAGGCTAGTTGTTGGGTTCAGGGGTTTTGATTTTTTGTTTGGATGGAAGATGCATGTATGGAAGATAATTCCAAACAGAGAGGCAAGGTAAAGTGTGATAAGTTTCAAACCATTGGGCATGGAGTCATGGATTAAGGCTTGCTGTTGCGTTTTCTTGGTCACAAGAGGATTATGGAGCGAGATAGCCACACATGAGACAATTATTAATTTTGCTGAAAGGATGGAATGATGGTCAGGGTCAGGGATGAAAGGCAATTAAGAATCTTTCATCAAAATTGACAGGGAGGAGAGGTGAATGAATGGTTGTCTAGGAGCAGTTAAGAATTCCTAAACTATCATTCATATGTGAAAGAAACAACGTAAACAAGATCATTTAAGTATGCATTTTCATAACTATTCCTGATGAAAACATGAGAAATTGCAGAAATTGAGCCTAAGGTGCAGCTAAACAAATCCTAAACTATTCTTCGTTTCTGCAATTTAGATGGCGGATTGATGATAAAACAAACATGAAAAAACTAACAGAGTTAAGAAACACTTATTGAACCATGTAGAAGCACAGGAATTCCACAGTCACTCCTCGGCCAATTAAACATAGCAGACAGTTTCAGAATCCATGCTTTCAACAGTCTTTGATTATAGAAGGTATCACAGTTACAGTGTGAGTCTCTGCTTGAGGAAAAAAGCAACTAACCAACCAAGCAACCCCTACTCCATTTTTCAGGGTGGTATATATAAGCAAAATATCTAAAGTTATTTATTACAACCGACCTAAACAGGTCTGCAGGAATTTTTTTTTTAAAAAACCTAATTGTTGCTGGAATTAAATGCAAGTAAGTCCTTTGGGCTACGCCAGAGGCAGCTGGATCAAGTTGAGTTGATGGGGTGTCCTGTGTGACTTGGTGCAGTGGTTTTGTCATAACTATGCATTGAGTTCTGGTCCACTGATCTCCTGTGAGTTTAATGTGTAGTCATTTGTGCTGGTGAGCTTTCAATGCGTCTTCAACTGCTTCTTGACTTTCATGGCCTTCCTTTTAATGCTGGATTTGCCTTGAGCCCTGAGAAAATCTCCTCTGATACACTTTGCCGCTACATTGATAGTCTCCGCCGCTTCCTGATACTCTTCGACATGCTTTTTATATTTATATTTGATCTGCTACTCTTTAATATCTGATCCTGGTCTCTCTCTGTCTTCAAATACGCTTAAATTGGCAAAATCGGGCTTTTTCGGGCCTTTTCGGTGCAAAAGGGCCGAGGAATCAAAAGATTCCCTAAAGATTCTCCAATATGGCTCATTTCCCGTAGCGATGCGTGATCGGAAACTGCCTCTGTTTTTCATTCCAGAGCTCCGAAGCTTGACTTTCGCGCTTGCGCGTTTTTTCCATTTTTTGGCTGCTGACGTCAGCATGACGTCAGCGGTACGATGGATGATGTCAGCATGATGTCAGCAGTGGGGTCCTCTAGTATGGATATGACGTCAGCAAGGTGACGTGGCAGTAACACGTGGCAGGGTGACGCGGGCCGGGCGTAGGTGGTGAGGGGTGAGGTGGAGGTGACGTGGTGGGGTGATGCAGCGCTCCTGTAACCTGAGGGAAGGGCGGTTTTGTAGTTCATCGAACCGCCTTTGGTACGGAGGTGGTTTCTGTCAGTGGCGGCCTGATGCAATGGGAAGCTGCCACCTGTCCCGGTGTACGACGATAAAACCGTCGGACATCGGGTGGTAACGTGCCAATACATAAGGGCGCCCGATATGAACAGGGGTCGTCGGATCTGGGGGAGACGATCTGACGGTGGATGGGAGGCGAAGGTGCACGAGACTTAATAAAAGAGCGCGCGAGTTAAAGTTTAATTTTTCCACGGCGCGGGTGGGTTTAGACTTTAGGAAACGGGTTAATGGGTTTAGGCGCTTGGTGATTTATTAAACAAACATTAATAAATTCCAAAGAAAATGCGCGGGGGGGGGGCTTGTATTTGGAGAGGGGTTCTTTGTGTTTTGGAAGGGGTCCAAACACCTGGGAATGGAAATTCATGCAAAAAGAGGGTTCTTACTAAAGTCCAGGTGACTTAGTAATTCCCAGAGAAATACTTATGGTTATATTTCAACCAGGGAGAGGGGATATTTACATAAGGGGATTATTTACATAGTTTTAGTAGGGGGATGGGGAAAAATGTAGGGAGTTAAATAATAATGTCAATAGTTAATATGGAAATGACAAGAGGAGCGCTAAGTTTCAGAGATCTTAGGCTTCAAAGGGGAGATAGAGCTTTGTAGAGAAAGTATGGACCCTCCTTGAGTGAAGCAGATCTTCACCAAGGTAAATGACATGGAAAATGATGAAACTAAGAGATA
>APFE031232583.1:22611-48792 GCA_000404065.3 Pinus taeda | reverse complement strand
CAGACCCAGCTTTTCAACTTTTTCTTTTTCTGTCCTCCTATCTACAAACTACCCTTATTTCTTCCAAGGGCCCAGATTAAGCAGTTGGGCTCCTTTGATTCTCTACCTATCTAAAATCTACCAAGATTAAGCTGTTTGGACAGATTGTTCATTCTCTATATTCTAAAACAAGAAATTGAAACCTAGGGAGACCAAGATTAGGCGGTTTGGACCTCCCTTTAGCTGAAAATTCTACAAAACTGGAATGACTCTTCAAAATTGGAATGCAGTAGATGAATTTTGAGTAGAATTCTTTCATGGCCTCTTTCTTTGGTGACTGTTTAGCAAATATGGAGCATTGCAGCATGCAAAGTATGACATATTTGGCCTGTAAAACTGTCAATCATGAAATATGAGTAACCTGCTGCAGCAGGAGGCTAACAGAGCCGATGTTGTAACATGATTATTTTTGATAATTTAAATTTTCTTATATAATAGGTATTAGTAGTTTAGAAATAATAAATGGGTCTGCAAGAGAAAATGTGCCCTCAAAATATAAATCTAAGTTTTATTAGCTCGTTGATTTAGTTAATCATGAATTTAAACATGATTAAATGATGTAATAAAGTAAATTCAAACATGGTTTAAAAACAGATGAGAACGAATTTTCAAAATCTGAAAGAGTATTTTTTCTAACATCCTCATGTACAAAAACCTCTCTCCATTTGTTGGAAATAATACTGAGAGGGGGGGGGGGGGGTGAATCAACATTATTAAGTCAATAATATTTCATCTCATCCAATCTGATTCATATACACTACTTCAGTTAATGAAACTTGCATATATACGCAACTGTATTTAAGGCAACTAGCGTATACCCTGCAAACTTACAATTTAATTAATTCATCATATGTTGATCTTTAATCTATGCATCAGAACCATATAAACAGTAACCAGGTGCAGTAAAAACAGAGTAGACAATCACACACAAGAACAAAAGATATAAGGTGGAAACCCAATGTGGGTGAAAACCACCTGCTGCAATCGTCTCTATCTTCTTTTAATAAGAAACTTCTTTTTACAATTTTTCTATACTGGTGCAGTCTTATACTAGTACGCAGGCTTCAACCTGCAGAAGGCTACAACCTTCTCTTGTTCTCTAGCTTCTCCTGGAAGGGAGCTACAACCCCCTAGCTCTTGTACTAGCTGATGTGTTTACTAGTTCGTAGGTGCTCACCTATAGAAGGCTACAACCTTCTCTTTTCTTCCAGGGACCACGTTTCTTAAATTTTCAGACTGGATCCATCAACATCATCAATCAAACATCAAATATATCTGCATCAATCAATCTCCTTTGCACCAACCAAAACTGAATCACTTCTTAGAATGTTGTGACCAGAATGTAGTAACAGTAACCAGAACCCAAGCAAGAACCCAGAACACTGAAACATTAAACAAAAGTAGCAAAAGCATAGTTTATTAGGTATACACTACTTCAATATGTAGAACCTACCTACATACATTGTTTTCCCAAGGCGATCCTGCGTATACTCTATTTGGATATGCATAACTAGCGTGTATATGCGCCTTTGCTAAAGTGAACTTGTGTACAGATCTGTAAATGATGATTTAAACTTTACAACAATTCCAGACATTAGTTATACCCAGATCATCATATTTATAGATTACAACATGCGCTAGTTATTCAGGTAAAATATCAAGACCACACAAAGATACTTCTCTTCAAGCCTTAAGATCTTGACCCATCAATAGAACTTATCCTTCATTAAGCGCTCAGGTTCATCCTTGATTCAGATCCAGCTGTGCACCATAACCCAATAACCTGTATTCTAGATCTTTCTCTTCATTAGATATTCAATTCATGAGTGCCTTTGCCTAATTATATTCTCCTCCTTTTATAGTCTTACGCCTTACTCAATACCATGGTCCAAAACCACTTAGAAGCAATACCTTGGACCAAATATATGGGGTCAACACTTTGGACAGGATACCTTGGACCAATACCATGGATCAAGTTACCATGGACCAAATACCACAGACCAAAACTAAGTTTTCCAACATGTACATGTCTTTCTTTGCGTGAAAGTGCATGTGTATTCTATATGCACCTTTTGTTCTATGAACCCGCGTGTACACACAACTTCGACAATGGAGAACCTGTGTATACCTCTCTTTCTTCATTCTATGATCCTGAGCTATGATTTGTCATCTATGTGAGTTGCCATCAAGGACAACACCTATTTCATAGTGCCAAATCTATATCATAATGCCAATAATCTCCCCCTTTGGACTTGATGGCAACCCCAAGTCACTCTCCCCCTTTGTCATCAAGGGCAAAGGGTTATGCTCCCCCTAAGTACATGCTGAGTTCTCTGATATGTTGAAGTGTACTGTCCATGGTCCCCCTGAATATAAGCAAGGTCTGCAAAAATATGACTTTATACATACATCATGAATGACCTTCCTATCACCAATGACACATACATACATCCATCTCCCAACCAAGTGGTGATATGTCAATTTTGACTCATCCACTGAGCCAAGTGGGTTTATACCAAATGTTTATACATGTAAAAACAAGAGCATTACATCATCCATCCCATGCACAATGGGGAAACAAGGTAGGGCATTTCATGACCTTGACAATAAAAGATATACATGACATAGAGACCAAATATCTAAAACAAGACTATGATAGTTATCAGCAACTATCATCAACAACACCTGTCAATCACCATCTGGACCAGTGATTATGATCTCCCCTTGAACCTGTTCCACCGGAAAAAACAACTTTGAATTTATACCAAGATCTTCTAAGATAATGCCAACAATGCATTATTATAAGTATATGCCCCCCCTAAACATGTGCCAAATGATCACTGTTAGACCATATCAGACTCCCTTCATCCACAATTTTTCTTCAACCCATCATATACGCGCCTGTATCCACAACAACCAGTGTATGTACGCGGATACACTCCATGAAACTCACGTACAACCATGTTTCTCTGAAATAGATAAGTTTAAAAAGAATGATGATGCATCAACTACTCCCAGCTTCTATCTGAGATATTCAAATGTCTATATGGGCAGTGTTTTGGTGAATACATGAGCAACTTGTTCTATGGAGGGAACATACTCCAATTTGACCTTTTGTTCAAGCACTTGTTCACGTAAAAAATGATATTTGATGGGTATGTGCTTGGTCTTGGAATGCATGACTAGATTCTTTGAAATACTGATTGCACATGTATTATCACATAGAATGGATATTTGTGGAGTACATGTGATTTGAATGTCTTGCAATGTTTACATCATCCAAAGGAGTTTTGTGTAGCAAGATGCAACAACCACATATTCTGCTTTAGCTGTAGATAATGCAATTGAACTTTGTTTCTTGCTGAACCAAGAAACTAATCTGGAACCCATGTAGAATGCACCACCACTAGTGCTTTTTCTATCATCCACGCTTCCTACCCAATCTGCATCTATATATGCATGAAGTGTGATATCTGTATCCCTAGGATACCATAAACCAAATTTCTGAGTTCCTTGAAGATATTTGAAGATCCTTTTGACTGCTTCAAGGTGTGATTCCTTTGGATTTTCTTGGAATCTTCCAACTATTCCCACTGCATGCATGATGTCTGGTCGGGTACCTGTTAGATAAAGCAAACTGCCAATCATGGATCTGTAGGTTGGTTGATGTACTACTGTTGATTGATCATTTGAGCTGAGACTGCATCCTGTTACCATGGGGTACATACTGGTTTAGAATCTTCCATGCTGTATTTTTTCAAGATCTGCTTGAGATACTTGGTATGTGATAGAAAAATACCATATTTATTTTGTTGAACTTGTAGGCTGAGAAAATATGTGAGCTCACCAAGAGGGACATTTCAAATTTTTTCTACATTACCAAAGCAAATTTTGACTCATGGCTTCTTCATTGCTACCAAAAATGTTATCATCAACATACACTACAAGTATTAGCAATTTATCATGATCAATTTTTGTATATAGATTGTTGTCAGTTGATCCTTTTGAAAAACCTTGTTGATGAAGGTATTTGTCTAGACGATAATACTAGGCCCTTGGAGCTTGTTTTAGACCATAGAGACCCTTTTTGAGCCGGCATACAAGTTTTGGATCATTTCCAAGGATGAATGTGTCTAGCTGCTCAATATATATTTCTTCCTCTAAGTCTCCATTAAGAAAGGAAGTTTTTACATCCATTTGGTATACTTTGAATTTCTGAAAGCTAGAAAGAGCAAGGAACATTCTTATGGCTTCAAGTCTAGCAACAGGTGCAAAAGTTTCTTCCAAATCTATACCTTCTTGCTGAGTTTATCCTTTACAAACAAATTTGGCCTTATTTCTGATCACTTCACCATTTTCATTCAGCTTGTTTTTAAATATCCATTTGTTTCCTATGATATTCTTATCATGAGGCCTAGAACTAATTCCCAAGTATTATTCTTTTCAATTTGCTCAAGTTCTTCATTCATGGCCTTGACCCAACATTCATCTTTGCATGCTTCATTTATATTTTGAGGTTCGATGGAGGAAAGCAATGCTAGATAGCTTGAAGCCTCTGTAATAATTCTTCTTGTCTGCACACCTGCCTCTTTTTGTCCCAAAATTTGATCTCTAGATGATTTTTCTGAACATACCTGGATGGAGTCTTTTCTTTTGCCGTTATTTTCTCTTTTGGTGCTTCATTGGTTTCTTCTTCTTTAGAATTAGTCTAATTTGATGTAGAAGGATAATCCTCATCTTCTTCCCACTCTTCAGTTTTTAACTGCTTTGGATTTTTGCCTACTTCAACCACAACATCAATACTTTCAATAATTTTCCCAAGTCTTTTATTATAACACTTATATCCTTTACTTTGGGAAGAGTAACCAAGGAGGATGCCTTCATCTGCTCTAGGTTCAAATTTGCCAAGTTTTTCATCAGTCCTTTTGACGTAACATTTGCTTCCAAAAACTTTGAAGTATTTTATAGTAGGAGTCTTTCCATACCAAAGTTCATGTTCAGTTTGAGTGCTGTTTACCCGAATGTTTGCTTTGTTGAGAATAGTGACAGAAACAGATACAACTTCACCCCAGAAGGTTGCAGGAGTTCTAGACTCATCTAGCATGGCACGAGCCATTTGTTGAACAATTATGTTCATTCTTTCTACCACTCCATTTTGCTAAGGAGTCCTTGCGGTGGATAATTCTCTTTTTATTCCATGTTCTTCACAAAAGTCGAAGAATTCATCCGAGGTAAATTCCCCTCCTCGATCAGATTTGAGGCATTTGATTTTCCGATCTAATTCATTTTCAACCAAGGCTTTGAAGGCTTTGAAATTTTCAAATGCTTATTTATGCTTTAGAAGTCCTATCCAACACATTCTTGAAAAATTGTCAAATGAATAATTTAAAATATTCCTCTCCATGATGTGACTTTTTCCTTGATGGACCACATAAATTAGCATGAACAAGTTCAAGAGGCTTACTAGCTAATCCTTCCTTCTTAGGGAAATGTGCTCTGGTTTGCTTACCAAATTTACATGATTTGCATATTGTATTTTCTAGAATGCTGATATCAGGAAGATCACGAACAACCTGATATTTGCATGCTTTCCTTATTTGAGGGAAGCTTAAATGCCCCAATCTTCTGTGCCATAACCAATGTTCATCATTTTTGCTTAGATAGCACTGTTGTTGTCCTCCCTTGAGTATGTATAAGTTTTTTGGAGTTCTTATGCCTTTGATCATAGTTTCTCTTGTATCAAGCTCACGAACAACACATTCATTTGATCGAAATACTACTTCATTTCCTTGATCACACATTTGATTAACACTCAATAGGTTATGCTTTAGACCATCAACATACATAACATTCCTAGCTTTAACCTTTTCTTTTAAGATAAGAGACCCTTTACCTTTTATGACAGTAGAAGGGTCATTTCCAAATGAGACCTTCTTTTCCTTTTCTAAGGCATTGTATGACTGAAGTTTTTATTTATCACCTTTCATGTGTTTCGAGCATCCACTGTTGATGTACGACTGGTTTTCTTGTCATTCTACATACAAGGCTATACCACATATTTCTGTTTGTGGTTCTTTCTTTCTCCATATTTTGGGACTTAGTGAGGTTTGCTCCTTCTAAGATGCTTGCCGAAATTTACTCTTGCATTCAGAATCTTCATGACCGAAGTTGTTGCAGATAGAGCATTCTATTTCATTTTCAAGAAGTGAAAAGTTGTTGTAGGTCCTTTTCATGATCCCTGTCACATTCCTTTGATTTCCTGCTTCTTTAGTCATGACGGTCTTGTAAGCAACACATTGAGCAACTTTGTGTCCAAAGTTATGACATGAAAAACATTGGCCATTAAAGAAGTTCCTGTGATTATCGAATCTACTACCCTGGTGATTGTAGTTTGCATTGACATTCATTCTTGAAGTAGATTAAATATGATTTTCCTGAGGTTGGTTGTAGCTTTTGTTCATCCTTGAAGTATATTGAACCCGATTTTCTTGGTGATCTGCTTTATGCCTTTGCTAACGATTACCAAACTGTTCACTGCTCTTTGCTGCATCAAGATAGCTTTTGGTGGAGGTTGACAGCTTCTGTGCTTCAGTATATCCAAGACTTGTCTTTATTAGGGGAGAATGTTTCACTTTGATAATTTCATCTAATGTTTCTAATCCTTTAGCAAATCTGCTATTGAGAGCTTTTGTTTTCTCAATATCTTTCCTTAGACCCACAATTTCAGATTCTAGTTTTTCATTGTGTTTTTCTCTTTCAAAAAGTTGGAATGTCAGAGTATCTATAATCATACTCTTTTCTTCTAAACATATTTTGAGTTTAGAGATTTCTTCATAAAGATCATCTTCATCTAAAGCATCCAAGAAATTATTATCTTCAAATGCCATCAGAAGTCTATAGTCATTATTATCTTCATCACTATTTGATAAACCATCGCTATCTCCATGCGTATAGCAGCGCTTTTTACTTACACTTTGTTTCCTATTCCATTTTTTTGATTCTTTACCTCTATCAAGATTATCTTTATGAGGACATTTGGCAACATAGTGACCGACTCTTCCACAAGCAAAACATTTGAAATGTGTTTTACCTCTCAATCTTCCTGAACCCCGTTGAAGATTCTTGACAAAGTTTGCTTCTTTCTCTTCTTCTAAAAAATGTCCTGATTCATTGAGTTCTCTTCCTAAAGCTTTGAATGTGGCTTCCCTCATGTCTGGTGGACCTCCTTTTCTCATTTCGAAAGTAGTTAAGATTACATGCAACTATGTCATAGTGATACTCTGAAGATCCTGCTTTTCTTCTATGGCAAAAACTTTTGATTCAAACTTAGTAGACAAGGATCTTAAAACCTTTTCAACTAAAGTAACTTCTTTTAGCTCTTCACCCAAGTTCTTTATGCAATTAACAATCTCATCTATACGTAAGAAGTAATTAGCTATACTTTCATCATTGTGTATTTTGAGAGTTTCATATTGAATTATGAGAGATTGCAGTTTTTCACGTTTTACTTGATCGTCTCCTTCATAGCTTAGAACGATCTTGTCCCATATTTCTTTGGCAGTCTTGAGTTGCATAATTTTGACAAATTCTGATTGTGACAAACTCCCCAATAATGTATTGACAACCTTGCATTGGTTTCATATTGCTTTTTACCTGTCGTATCTGTAGGAATTGCTGATGGAAATGTATATCCTCCTTCTACAATTTCCCAGACATATGTTCCAAGAGATTGAAGATAGGCTGTGGTTCTTACCTTCCAATAGACAAAGTTGCCCCATCAAAGATTGGTGGTCTAATGGATCCCTCTCTTTTGTATTTACTCATGATGATAGATCTTCCTTCAAGCGATCAAGCTTCTTCTGAAGGACCTGCTCTGATACCAATTGTTGGAAATACTGAGAGGGGGGTTGAATCAGTATTATTAAGTCAATAATATTTCATTTCACAATCTGATTCATATACGCTACTTTAGTTAATGAAACTTGCATATATACGCATATACACAACTGTATTTGAGGCAACTAACATATACCCTGCAAACTTACAATTTAGTTAATTCATCATATGTTGATCTTTAATCTATGCATCAGAACCATATAAACAGTAACTAGGTGCAGTAAAAATAGAGCATACAATTGCACACAAGAACACAAGATATAAGGTGGAAACCCAATGTGGGTGAAAACCACCTGCTGCAATCATCTCTATCTTACTTTTAATAAGAAATTTCTTTTTACAAATTTTTTGTACTGGTGCAGTCTCATACCAATACGTAGACTTCAACCTACAGAAGGCTACAACCTTCTCTCATTCTTCAGCTTCTCCTGGAAGGGAGCTACAACCCCCTAGCTCTTGTACTAGCTGATGTGTTTACTAGTACATAAGTGCTGACCTACAGAAGGCTACAACCTTCTCTTTTCTTCCAGTGACCACATTTCATAAATTTTTAGGCTAGATCCATCAACATCATCAATCAAACATCAAATATATCTGCATCAATCAATCTCCTTTGCACCAACCAAAACTGAATCACTTCTTAGAATGCTGTAACCAGAATACAGTAACAATAACTAGAACCCAAGCTAGAACCCAAAACACTGCAACAACAAATAGAAGTAGCTAAAGCATAGTTTATTAGGTATACGCTACTTCAATATGTAAACCTGTGTACATATGCTATTTTCCCAAGGCGATCTTGCGTATACGCTATTTGGATATGCATAACCAATGTGTATACGTGCCTTTGCTAAAGTGAACCTGCATACAAATCTGTAAATGATGATTTAAACTTTACAACAATTCCAGACATCAGATATACCCAGATTTATAGATTACACTCTCGTCATGTTTAGCCTATTTTTCCGACTGTGCAATGTCTTGTTTAAGATACTGTTTGGAAGAAACTATTGTGGATAATAAGAAATGAATCTTGGGAAACTGGAGGAGGTTTTTCTTACTAAAATACTAGAATACAAAAACCTCTCTCATTTGTCACAAAGCTAGCTCGGATTGAGATATTCAAAGGGATGACTAGATCCTATTTTTTAGAAATTCGAGAGGAAAAAGCTCAAGACAATTAGTGACTTGGATGCCACCTCATCAAATATGAGTTGCAATCAAATTCGAATTTCTCTTCTTTATCAAAATAAATCCTCAAGGATAGTAAAAGAACTATTCAAATAGTTTTAGTTACCTTTATTTGTGTTCTATTTTTTTAATACAATTTTCAGATATTTGTAATAGCTCTTGATATTTTTTATCATGATATTTTGTGAGGAAATTGTATAAATACTTCATCAATTGAAGTAATATGGGTGGGCTTTTGATGCCTAGACTCTACATTTTGTAATAGCTTCTCTTATTTGATTTCTAATGAAAGCCTTATGGCTCTGGTTTTGACAGAATTTTGTGTTTCTTGTATGTTTTTCCAGTATTTCTGTATCTGTTTTCTACACATGTTCATAGTGTTATAGAAGACTTGGGTAAGAACAGATTCTATTTCAATAACTCTGAAATCCCTTGCAGATTTATAATTGTTTAAATGGATTAGTGTAGAAGACTTCCTTTCTGATCTAGATCCTCTTTGAAATTGGTTATTGTTTTTCCTATTTTCTCTTGAATATGTTTTTTCGGGCTGTAGAAATCTTCTACACGCATCCAAATCTGCCTAGTTGTTAAGTAATCAGTTTGGCTGCTCAATTATTAGGAATCTCCTTACATTCTTCTGTCAAATTCTTATACAAATCAAGTCATTATGTCAGGATGGAAGCTGACACGTTCAAAAGGGACCCTGTGAGAGAGGCATTTAATATGAATAGGGATTGTCATTGATTGCCAACCACCCCCAATTAAAACCATAAATCTAGCCATTGTGCTTCAAAGTTTGTTGTTCATTGAAAAGTGAAGAATGTTAAACAAAGCCTCGTAACAACTGAGGGATCCCCCTCTAGTTGAAGGGCCAACTTGAGCCTAAATAGTGGTTGAGTTGGTTTCCTGGCGTAGTTTTTGCAGCCAAAGACTGCCTACGTGAAACAGGTACAACACTCTATTTGATGCACACAATACCTTGTTAGAAATATCTATCTGAGGACCACAACGAACCACATGATATCTTAGTCATTGGTCCAAGGTTGAAATTTCCATTATTTCTCTACACCAAGAAAATTTCTCAGTCGTCACAAAATCTGTCAATGCATCTGCAACATTCTTCAAAGTGTCCACCTTTACTAGCAACACTTTTTTGACTTCAACCATATCCCTCAGAAAACGATATTGAACATTAATGTGCTTTGTCTTTGAATGATAAGCAGGGTTCTTTGCTATGAAAATTACACTTTGGTTGTCACAGTCTTGTTGAAGCTCCGAAAATCATTGCTACAACATGGAGGAAAACAACCTGGTCTGGACCTTGGTTAGTGGCTCCTTTTCTGTTTGGTGTAGTGGCTTTGACTGGGGATAATGGGACCAGTTTCCCAGAAGATTTATTGATAGTGTTGATGGGGTGATATATGATGTAACGGGGGAATAATTAAACTAAGTGTAATCTAATCTAAACTACTAAACACATGCATATATCCTAGTTTAAACACTATTTAAATATAAATATACCTGAGAATTAAATACAATATGCAACCTAAAATGATGTCCTACAACAATTGGTAATATAGATCATTCAATTGCAATAAGAAATGAAATCGTTTAACATTAATCATTTTGGATAAATAGTTAGCCAAATTGATTGTGAAAGATATATTGTATATAAATCGTTCATCTATTCAGAATAAAGTCAAAGCCAACATCATACAAAAGTGCAATAATGCTAATTGAAAAATTATACCTTCATACATAAAATAATTAAGAGAAGAAGTGTTATAGATCCATTTGGGAACATTAATCCCATCATCCAGATCAGTGTTTTAGGGCTCATCAAACCCTAATTTCAGTTGCTACATGCCCTAAACAAGTCACCCCTTTGAATGCCTCCTTCCTATACAGTTTCATGACTTGTAGACATCTAGAAATGGCCTCTAGAGGGACCAGTGTAGGTAAGCCCTTATAAAGGTGCGTTGCAGAGCAGTTGAGTCTACTTCCAGGGCACTTTGTAGAGCACTTAGGCTTCCTTTCACTTGCGCTTGGTGAGAATGAGTGAAATTCACATAGGGTTTGGGGAATACTCTTATCTTTTGGAGTCATCTAGAAGGTTCCCTCACTTATCAACTCCTATGAGCTCGAAAATGGATCAGGAATGAGTTAAGATGCATCCTATCTTCTCATCCCTTCCTCCATGGAACTAATTCTAAGTATGGAAGGCCATTCAATACCACCATTTATGACAAAACCTCCTTCATATCCCTATAAATGGACCACTTATCTAAGTGATCAGGGGCTGGATTATGTTGAATTTTAAGGAGATAATGTTGCTATGAGATTTGGATTTGAAGCAAGTATTGTAATGCTACAAGCTTGTCATGCTTTTGATGTGATAAGGATGGGATCCAAGCTAGAGGAATGGCTTTGAATCAGACACAAATGGTTGTAGTTCCTTCTTTTATTCAATAAAGTGTTTGAACCTTTCTCCCATATGTTTATATTGTTTTATAATGCTTATATGTGTGAATTTTATCTAATTCCTTTCACTTATATTCAATAGATCTTTTGCTTTGATAAATTCTTTGTTTTTTGTTGTGTTTATAGGTACTTCTCAAGCGTATTAAGTATGGGAAGGAGTGATAGGATCGATACAAGAGAGACGAGAGGAAAGCGAAACTACAAGTAGATCTTCTCATATTCTCATCTTATCTATTGCTTATCAGAAAAGGCTAAAAAACTTTAAATTGTTGTTCTAGATATGGCTACTTAACTAGGGAATTAGTATTTATCTATAGATACCAAATTCTCCAAAACAAATTGGCGACTCCGTTGGGGACATATCACCTTTCCTAGTAGCTTATCCACCTCCTAGGACACTCTTGTAGACCCTACTTGTGTTCATTGATTGTATTGCAACTCTTTTACATTGAATTTTTTTGTCAAAAATTGAGGTTAGATGACTCTTGAGTGGCCTCTCAGAAATAAGTGCAGGCTTGGTCAGGGGACAGTGCTCTGCAAAGCACCCTTGTGTGAGAGATAGTGCTTTACAGCGTAGTTAGGCCCTCTTTGACCTGCGCTGATAAACCTTAGGGAAAATGTTCACCTTTGCATTGAGTTTTTTTACCAAATTTCCTCTATTTGATTGCTTGCTGATTGATCAATGAATGTCATGTCTCAGAAAACAAGTTTCTATCTCCTTGTCTAGCCCTACTCTGATTTGATTGATTAATGCTTCTTTAATGTTTTATTTGTCATTATTAGTCTATAGTCAAAGTTAGTATATAGTTGATTAATATTTGTTAAAAAGAAAGTGTCGTAAAGTCTTCTTTTCCTTCGAAACAGAACTGTCGTCAAAGTCTTCGTTCTCATTAAAGATTGATTGATTGTATATGCATATTTCCTTTTTTGTTCATCATAACATTAAGGGAATTGAAAATAAAAACTTTCATCATTCATATTGTAGTTTTTGAATGCTTGAAAGTAATAGCTAGGGAAATTGCATTAGTTCTGCTCTTTGCCCTTTGTTAAAGATCTGATTGCTCTATCCCTACTAGCTAAGGTTTTCATTGTTTAATTGAATGAAAATAATGCCTATCATATGTTGGGCATGGAATCCCCCCAAGGCATGTTTTGGGGCTTAAAGCCCAAGTTTTGAGCAAGTCTTTTGTAAAAGATCCGCGAATTCTGGGCGTGGAGTAGGAAGTCAATAGATTCACAGGGTTGTCCACCCTAGTTTTGTAATGTAATGTCGGCTGGATAGACCTACCCATGGTCCGCAGACCATGGGATTGTAAAAATAGAGCAAGGCTCTAAGTGTAAAAGATAACGAATAATGAAGAGAATAGAAGAATGAGAAGTCTAAGTGATTGAATCGAAGTGTAAAGTGTGTCTGTGGGTTACAGAGTAGAAGAAGGCTCTGCAGTTGAGTGTGCAGAGGTCTAGTAGTCTGCAGCTAAGTGCGCATACCCTTGCAGTTGAGTGCACAGGGCAGGTCGAGTTTGTAACCATTGGAAGAATCAATAAAGAGAAGTTTTGCTATAATTTTGTGTATCTTTTCCTGGTTTAATACATGATTGGATATAATTTGCAAATATACTGTTTATTTACTGCACGATCATATATGAATGCTTTGTATTGCTAACTATAAGACATTCAAGTAGGCAAAGGTAGTTAATTAACATTGGAAGATAAATAAGATATCGGGTAATAGCGCAAAGAACGACACGTCCCCCGATTAGGGCTGCGGGAAGGTAGAGTATCAGGAACGGAAGGTGAGCGAAGCCACCTATGCGTAGGAACAAACAAAGGACCAGTCGAACCTCTCAGACATCTCAAGGGTGTGGAAACTTGGTTCTAGCACCCTCCCATACTACTTCGAGTGAGACCTCAGCTCGTGCTCTATGGATTGTTGCCAAAAGGGCCAGTAGTATAGGGATTTTTTTGGCCAATTAACTTCAAACTTGGGTCAGGCCCAAACAAGCCAACAAATGGTTCCGTTGCTAGGACTGGGATCTACATAGAGATGTCTGATGTCATATCACTGGAATCTGACAAAGAAATGAATTGAAAAGTGGTTGGACAGAAAGATTCACGAGTTCATGGTGCAGGAAAATAGGAATTCATGATTTTCAAAGGAAGAGTGGTTAAATTGCTACTTGTATACGAAGATCCATGAAATTTTCTTTGCATCCCTCCCTACTGAGTTGTACGAGTGGATCGCGAAGCTAGTAGATAGCCAAGGAAGGTGTAAACTCGACAAACCTATTGTGTGCACTCCAGAATTGGTGCGTAGACTAGAAGCATTGGAAGATCAGATTGTGCACACTATCGATCACTGGCTCGATCGAATCATAGGAGGATTCATCACTGAATTCATGATAGATACTTCAGTTAGCTATAGCGAGGTAGTACGGTGCTTCCTTAAGGGACCGCAAGGTAAGTACATTAAATCTTTGAACACTTGGATTAAAATGATACTATATGAAAAGACGGTTATGCGAATAAATTGATGTTTGGGGCTACACGAACTGGAAGAATCTATAGAAACAAAGGTAGCACAGTACTAGAGACTAGCCCCTTGATTTCACCTTTGCGAGGAGGTGAAGAAGAGCTCACGAAGGTCTCGCCAAGAAGTGCGATCAATCTGTTAAAGCAGAGAATTCCACGCATACCACCCCCACCCACACCACCACTAGTTTCACCGTCTTCACCCCCGACTTCGCCCATCCCACCTCTGCCGCCACTGCGAAGAAGTATGGCCAGCACAATAAAGCTACCAATGTTCAAGGGAGTAGGGAATGAAGATCCAGACCAGTTTTGGTTCGTGATAAAATCTATATGGGAAGCACAGGGTGTCACAAACGAAAATATAAAGAAGGAAACGCTCGTTAGCACTCTGTAGGATTGCGTACTGACCTACTACATTAAGCATTCCAATGAAAATCTAAATGCATGGATATCATATATCCAAGTTGCGTTAAAAAAGGAATTTAGCAGGCCAAAATCGGAGGCACAGTTGATCATTAGATTCAAGGAAATCATAATGCTACTAGGCGAAACCCCGTGGGAGTTGGATCAAAGATTGAAATGCATAATTCACGAAGCAAACATGATATTAATAGATGGGCAACACTGCGAATGGTTTGTAGCATCGTTAACGCCACATCTACAGAACATGTTGTTGCAACAAAGGCTAACCACTCAGGCTGAGGCTTTAGAGGTCGCGATGAGATTGCACGAAACTTTGATACAAGATCCTAACTTGGGAGTCCAGCAGATTCATGCGCAATTGAAAAACTTGTGCCTTGAGATGTAGAGTTTGAAAAAAGATGTTATACAAGAAATTGACCTCCTCATCAACTCAGAGGGGAAAGACATGATAGTTGAAGCAAAGACCACAATCACAGGCCTTGATTCCATACTAACATTGGTTGTGCACTAACAACTTGCTTTATAAATCTTTTCTGCAAGCCTAAGGGTGCGTTAGTGACCCTACTAACTCAAGTTGCTAGTAAGGGAACAACGTTGTGAAACTTGGTGAAGTTCTAAGGGTCAAAGGAATGAATTGAATCATAAATATCTAGATATTTCTTCCTAAAATTACTAAAGAAAAGCAAGGAAACATCCAAAATCGACCTCTTTGGAGGATTTCTAATCTGAAAGAAGGAGGAAAATGGGAAAGAGCTGAAAAGCATGGCAAGTTCATTACTCTTTCCCTAGGAAACTCAAGGAGGAACTTGGAAACCTAACTCAATTGCTACACAAGCAAAGTTAGGGCTATGGTGATAGAGGTCAAAGCATTTGAAAGGATAGCATACTTGACTATTGAGCATTGTCTCAAATCATAAGAAGTTGGAAAGAAGGGAGAGAGAGAAAGAAGCTAGAGGGGTAAAGGAAGGCTGATGCAAGAGATGGTTGTAATCACTCTTCCAACATTAATATAGAACTGTAGTTTTACTATCTACTCCATGGTGTTGGTACTGTCATTCATTCAGTTGTTTGTCCAATACCTTTTAGCATGAGTAGCTTAGTTATGTGTAATTAGATGTTCTTTATGTATTCATGTATTAGTTATCAGAGTTGTATGTTGTGATTATGCTTGTCTCTTCTATGTGCAGGACTTCATTTGGAGCCAGCTCAGGGGACTTCTGCCTAGCTGCATTGTGCTCTCCAACAAATCTACATGGAGACTTGAGGTAATCTACTTCTCCTACTTTGATAGTTAGTTATTGTTTATGAACATGCATGTAACTTTGTGACGGTTGTAGATAATCTTACAGTCTGCCAAAGGTCTTAGGAAGACCTTTGAGGGTATTTTCATTCTCCATACACCGTTCATTTTATCCTATAGCAGAATTGGCGACTCTGCTGGGAACTATACATCTAATTCCCAGTTTTCCTAGACATTTATTGCTTTTCTCATCCTTCTAATAGCTCCTTATAATGTATTCATCTCTGAATCTAATCTAGAAAGCCCTATTTTTTACTAATTTCCCACACTAACGCAGGTTAGCAGACTACACAGAGCTTTATAAAGCACTGCGTCTACTCACAAGGAGCGTTAGTGGAAGCTTTGTGTCTGCTGATGGGGAGTGTTAGTGGAAGCTCTGTGTCTGCTCACAGGGAGCGTTTGTGGACCTATTAACTCTTTGTGGCCACTACTACAGAGCATTAGTCTCCCTAAACCTTGATTTGTAGCTGTGTCTGTAAGACAAAAGGGATAGGAAGCCTTCTCATGGACTGAAAGAGGATTTGTAACCAGATTTTGCTAGCAAGATAGGTGTCCTAAATTTTTTTTTTGGGAAATAAGTTTTGTTTTTGTTTCTTAAAAGCATTTTTTATGAAAGAAAGACCCACATTTTTTATTCATCCCTCTGTTTAGCTGGTTAAAAGCTTCTCTATTTTGGTTTCAAGTAGTTGTTAAGAAACATTGGAAAGAATTCCTTTGGTTATGCATGTGTTAAATGACTAAGATGCATGGAAAGAATATGAATATGTGAAAAACTCTCACCTGTAGAATACAACTTGTTTTCATCGAATTGAAATTTTTTAAAAGCATTGTCTTGTGCATGATTTATTGAGTCAGAGTCTCATCACATTTCATATGTCAACTCCCCTACTGAAGACAATAATCAAGTACACATAAAATTTACCTAAAATCATTCAGTAACTCTTTATTGAGCAAACAAACATTAGTGCAGGATAGGATCTTAGGCTAAGTAGTGTGAGTAAACTGCCCAAGGTCAAAAACCAAATTAGTTTCATTAAAAGAGAGAGAAATTCCTTCTGTACTCGTACTACTGGGACCACTCTAGTAAAAGCGAAGCAAAATACGAGACAACATCGGACTATAAGTGAAGGTAGCCCACCTTCTCTTACAACTCTTTTGGGTATTCTATGTATTAGGGATCCCTTTGGGTATTTTGGAGCTAATTCGGGAACTCAGGTATCCTGCCCACATAGTGTGTTGTCTACAACTATGTCCCCCTCGGTTGTATCTGTGATCTGAGGTATCTTTAGTGGCAAAAATTTTATGGACTTACACAAGATGACTGGGACGGGTTGTCCTGGTACGTAACATAGAAAGATCTACTCTGTCCTCAATTTTTGGGAGGGTGCTCGTCTTCACGAGGGTACTTGGCCCTCAATCTGAGGTTCGGGCGAAGCTCTAAAGTAACTGTAACTATACATCTGGCCAACCTTCTCTGTTATTCATTGAGATACTGGGTTTCATCTCCAGTGATCGGTGCTTATCAGACATCTTAGTTTCCCTCTGTTTGCTGATTGATCAACTTAGTGTATTTTTTATATTTTTTTAGGCACCTGCGTGTTATCATTTTTGAGACTTTAACAAATATCATGATAAAAATTATTGATAAAAATTAACATTCACCATGGCTACATCTGGCCCTCGTCATCAATCTAGATGATTGCTAGGACTTCCTCCACTCATTGTGGAAGATCTTCTGAGATCTAGTGAACTGGATTCCCCATCTTCGGGGAATTAGTCTCCTAGATCTCACACAGAATCTGTTTGGAAAACCAAAGAATCAAGTTTTCCAGAGAATTTCTTTACCGAAGGATTCCTTCCTCCCTTAAAACCTTCGCTTACGAATATATCAGACCCAATCTCTGATCCTGTGGTACCTGTACTTCCTGCTTTGGTAGTTGTAACATTTCCCTTTCCCGTCGATGACTAACGGGTCGTAGGACTTTAGGGACACTTTTGGTCCTCCACCACTTCCCTAGTCGATAGTCACCACAACACCGTTGATGCGAACCCTGCTATCCCATTTGTCCCATGTACAATGACTCACATGACACCCTCTACAAGTGGAACCCAACTGATGCCAGGTTCCACTCCTTTAGTGTCAAATTGCATACCTTCGACAAGTGCTACATACAACACTCCCTATAATGCTCAATATAACAATATGGGTGCCGTTTCCATCCACCAGCAATATGGACAGCCGCCATTGTATAGTTAAAACCCCTAGATTCAAATATTTGGGGGAATTCCCAATATGCACATGCCAGTAGGGAACATAACAGTTCCACCTTCGTTCTCAGGCATGCATGGTCAGTCGCTAATTGACATGAGCATTCCTTATGTCAATAAAGGACAAATGGTTAGTTCTGTGATGGGCGAGAATCCTCAAGGAGGTCCCAACCAATCCATGGGGGCACCCTACTCACAAATTCAAATGAGTCAAGGGGGCACCGCTTATCACGTGGGCAATTATATACCCCAGTATCAAAATCCCAAAGGGAATCCACACTACAATGGGCACAACCATCTGTTTATTAATAGTCCACTATATAATGAATAACAAAATTCCTCGCAGCTTGGATGGTAGAAACTAGATCTAATGTCTTGATTTCTGCTTCCCAAACTAGTACGATTCTATCCATGTGAATGAATGTACCGAAGTCGAACATGGTAGAAACCACTTGATTACGAGTCAATGATGTGAACTATTAACAAGTGTGAGAGAAACCACCAGTGATGTCAATGGCTCTCAAAGTACTCAATACAATCCATGAAATGCGAATAAATGCGTTGATGTTGAACATGTCATAGAATCCTTTGATCGAAGGTCAATGATGCAACCTATTGTCGAAGGTGAGAAACCTGCCATTAGGGCATGCAGATTCCAAAGTACTAATGATTCCTAGATCATCTTTCTAGATAATGACCTGAAGTTGATAGAAAGTGATCTGTCGTAGGCAAGCCCACAACATGAAATCATAGATCAAGTTTTGAAGAAACATATTGGCAAGGATTGACTCAGGGATGGTCAAAATGGATGACAGATATTTTGCCAATGAATGGTTTGTTTGAACTAACCTCTTGAACACATAACGACACTGCAAATGGTTTAGTGACGATTGACCCAAATCTAATACCTAGAAACCGGCTGAAGACTTTCAATATGGTTTGATTAACTATTAGGCAATGGCTTTCCCAACCCAGGTGAACAAAAGTGTCATGTTCAAGAGTGGTTAACTGCTTTTCTAAAATACAAAGTGTAACAAACAGGTTCATTTTTCTCTCTTTTCCCCCACCATTTCTGGCAAGTACCTCTTTATTTTTGACAAGCTTGAGGAGGATAACATTTTCTTGTTTATAAGCTCATCCTTCGGATGAGTCCAACTTAGTTTAAAATTCGAACCCTAAGAAGGAGTGGTTCGCTCCTGTTTAAAATTGAACAGGTCCTTTACTGTTAAATTTTAATGAGTCAAGTATAGGAAAAACTCAGTGTTTTTCAATTTTATGGAGTCAGAAGAAAAACTCAAGAAAACTCCATGGGTGTCCTTTTTAGTAAATTTGCGTCCCTCAAGCCCGAAATAGTATAAAATAATACTTGAGAGAACCGCTTGACCATTACGATCAAGGAGTACTTTTCATAATTAGTGGCTCCGATCTGAAAAAAGTAAAAAAGCGATCGAAGACATGTCACTTTATAACCAATATCGAACTTGAAACGACAAAAATCCGGTAATCTTTTCATGTTTATACGGTCATAAAAGAGCTGTAAGTGGACCGCCCTTTTAATTCCATTTAACAAGTTAAAAAGGGAAAAACTCGGCAATCTTTTCATATTTTACGAGTTAGAAAAGAGCTTAAAGAGGACTCCAATGTTTTTCTCTTTCGTTAATTTTTTAAAGAGTCCGAAAAAGTGATAAAAGTACTCTTTGTTGAAAAATGATCAATTTTCCCCGAAAAATCTAACATTCTACCCAAAAACTCAAAACATTACTCATACCTATTTAAGATAAATAAAAATGTATTAAAAAGTTACCTATTTAAATCGAAAAATTAATAAATTAAAAATTCATTTATTCAAAAAATCTTATAAAAAGGGATTTTGTAAATTCATTTTTACCATTTTGATTTCAGAGTGAGAAGTGAGAGCTTTTGGGTAAGAAACTTCCTATGAAGATTGTGGAAAATCCATTCGTTGGAATAAAAAACCGTTAGCTCCAGGTAATCCACATCATCCTTATCTTGCATTTCAACCATTTACATTTCATTTTTAGGCTTTAATTTTGATTTTTTGGAGGAGAATTTGGTTTAGGAAATCGGTCACGGGGGTCCGTAGGTGCAACACGCGGCCCCTGCAGACCCCAACTTTTTTCTACAAAGAAAAAAGTCATGGGTCCACACCTATTACTTATGACGCATGCAGATCTACGCATTGTCTGTAACTAGTGGGTGCAGACCCCGCGAAATGGATTTTAAAAATTCAAATTTCTTTATTTCCGCCCAAAAAATTTTGAACTAAATTGTTCTAATATGTCGTTTTTGTATTGCAGGACATACAAAATGCTTATTTGGCATGAACGCGAGCATGAGGATGTGCATTTTTCCACAATAAATCATCCACCCACAATACAAACATTGAAAGTATGCAAATTGTTTAAGTTCTGGGCCATACTAGGCATGAGGGCCCAAGTAGACTTCTTGCAATGGATGGTAGACATGTGGAACATACAGGACCAGTGTTTCATGATTGGTGGCCACCGGCTCGAAATTGGGCTAGAGGACATATATTTCTTGACTGGTTTGCCCAAGAGAGGTGAACAATTATCTCTTTTCGAGACTAGGCTAGGTGGCCAGTCTATCGCTAGTCTTTGATTGGAGTTTTGCAATGATCAAACAAAGGACAAACGAATCGATATTAAAACTATCGACCATCCTGAACTTAAGGTTATTGCATTCACTATCACCAAAATATGCAGGAGTGCAAAATTGCATGTAGCTACCGGATCCCAAATGCAAATGGTGGTAGACTGTTATCGAGGTACCATATTCAACTGGTGCGAGGCTATGTTGGCGAATGTAAAAGGCCAACTAACAAGAGCAAAGAATGAACAACTGAAAAACTTTGGATATGGTTTCTTCGTTGTGAGCTTTGGTCTAGAGAGGGTCCTTATGCTGGTCCCACAACAACTTTCTGTTCAGGATGGTCTTCCTTGAGAGCCTAGGATAATCCGTTGGGTTGCTTTGATGGCCCGTCATCCTGAGGAGGGTTCAAAGGTTGTTCAATTTCTTCCTGAGTATTTTCGTTGGTTGAGGAACCAGCTTTTTGTGATTCAGGATTTTCCATATGCCGGAATTGATTATCACGGTGACCCAAACATGATTCTTCCACCAGGAGAGCAGTGGGATGATTCAGGTAAAATCATTTTCAACACTTTTTAAGTTTTAACTAATTTTTTTTATTTTTTACATCGTCCAAAACTAACAATAAAAAGTTTTAAATGTAGATGTGGGTCCACAACGACTAGCCACTCTTCGGCCTTATGAAAGGAGATACCCAGCTATAGTAGTACCAACCCCACATGACCAATCTACAGAGATACTGACTGATTTGGAGAATCATCTAGAGCGTTTGACAGCAGATATTCTAGAGATTGACATAGATGATATCCCACTTAGGTTGTAGTGATATGTGATTGGGGTCCCAAGACCTTTTAGGAGGTTCCTTTGTAGGGTGGCCCGAGTAGTGGTTTCTTATCGTGATCATCACCAAGGATAGGATGATCTCTTTTGTAGACTCACACAACATTTTTGTCTTTTTGTACTATCATTTTTTCGATCATAAGGTGTTTTTCAACCTATGATCGAAGACGATGTATATTATGACACACTTCTTCTATGCTATGATATATCATTATTACCAGCTATCTTGTGTAACATGTTATTGAATGTTTTAAATTTACTGTTTTGATTATTTCAAATATCTATTTATCATACGAGAAGAAACTGCATCTGCTAATGTATTTAAATGTCTTGGAATATGCTGATATTCAATATAATCAAATTCATGTTCCAAGAGAAGAACTCTCAAAAATAATCTTAATAACACTGGATTTCTAATGGCATAAACCCTGTTAAGCTATAATGCAACGAGTTCAGAATCTAACCTAACAATCAAACTCTGAATCCCCAATGAAATGGATTTAGATAATAACTCAATCACTGCACTATACTCTGCAATGGTATTCGTTGTTTGACCAAGGCTTACCCCATGCATAGATACTAACTCATTAGAGGGGGAATAGATAACCCAAGCTGTGGAAGAAATGTTTTATCTACTACGACAGGCACCATCAGCAAAACCAATGTATGTTTGAAGAGACGTCCTATAATTTAACCTTTTTCCTTCAAGATAAGAAGGAACAATGATAAAATCACTCTCTAAACTAGGCACACTTTTATAATTTAAAACACACCAGCTATAAAGAAACTAATCTAACAAAAATCTCCACACCGAAATTTAAGCATAATATCTCTTTAGGTAAAGCCCATTTCTGGGTTTACCTAAAGAGACACTGTCAAAATCTACCAATTCATATGCCCCTTTTGCCAGCTTTCGCTTAACAATATAAGGACCATGCCACATAGGTAAAAATTTTCTAGCCCCTAGCTTATCGTTTGCTTGATCATATAGTAAAACTAAGTCTCCTTCCGAAAAATTACGAGGTGTGACATTTCGATCGTACTGAGCTTTTATCCGTTTCACATGAGTTTTGATTGCTAATGCAGCAGTGTGTCGATTCTCATCTAGTTGAGCTAAGTACAAAAACCGTTTCTCCTCTTCAGAAGTTGTTGGGAGTAATTCTATGGCTAATTGCAATGACGGGATTTCGCATTCAATGGGTAACACTGCTTCCAAACCGTAGACCAGTTGAAGAGGAGTGAAACCAGTTGATGTTTTCACTGATGTTTGATACCCAAAGTGCTGGAAATAACATGTTATGCCAATTCGACCTATGAATACCAATGATTCGTTGGATCATAGTGACTAAAACTTTATTGATAGCTTCAACCAGACCATTAGCCTATGGGTAATATGGAGTAGAACTATTGTGACACAGGCCAAGTTGATCTGTCAGTTCAGTCATCATGATGTTTCGAAAATGACTTCCATGATCAGTAATAATAGCTTGAGGAACACCTAATCTAGCAATTATATGATTGAATATGAAAGTTGCAACAATTTTGTCGTCTACCAAAAATTTAGGCATCACCTCAGCCCACTTAGTAAAATAATCTACTGCTAGGATGATATACGCATGCCCCCCGACTGAGTGAGGGTTACATGTAATAAAGTCAATACCCCACTTTGTGAAAGGACCAACGACAATTATAGGGTGGAGAGGAGCGGGTGGAGCATGCATCTTACAATAAAAAATTTGACAATTGTGGCATTTTCGGACTGCATAGATACAATCTTTGAATAAGGATGGCCAAAAATAACTAGCGCGCAATATCTTTTGGGTTGTGGAGTACCTAGACATATGACCGCCACATGCTCTAGAGTGACAATCATTGAGAACCTTTTTAGCTTCTTCATGAGTTACACAACAGCTAAAAACAGAATCCGCCCCATGACGATAGAGTGTATCACCAATAATATTGTATCGTTGGGATTGGAAACGTATTTTCCGTCGCTGAGATCGTGAGATTTCAGGCCGAAAATATTGAGTTTGGAGATAAACAATAATATCTCCATACCATGGATCAAGAGTACTGATAAGAAACAAGGATTCATCTGCAATGGGCTCTTCTGCCACAATTTCAGTATCAGTATGCGGGAAATCACACATGAGTTCTGCAAAAACCAAAGATTTCTTTGCCTTGGATTTTTCAAATTCCAAGTCAAATTCCTACAAGATAACTATCCATTTGGAATACTTGCCCCCTAGCAATTGTTTGTTCAAGATATACATCATAGGGTTACAGTTAGAAATTACCGTGGTTTTGCGTAATAAGATGTAGTGACGAAATATTTGGATAGCTTGAACATCTGCTAATGCCAATTTCTCCACATGTGAATATTTGAGCTCAGTTGGATTTAGAGTTTGACTAAGATAGTAAATCACATGTTCATTTTTGAATTCATCTTCCTGAACTAAAACCATCTCGATGGTGGAATGAGAAGTGGTGAGGTACAAAAAGTAATCCTAGTTGTAATTGGGAGGATGCAATAACGGTGCATGGGTCAACACGTGTTGAAGTGCATCAAAAGATTTGACAGTTATCTCATCCCAAAATAATGGAGTATTCTATTTCAACAACCTGGTAAACCTTTCGTTATCTCGGTGTAGTTAGGAATGAAACGACGTAAATAGTTTGCTTTCCCTTGCAAACTTTGGAGTTGGCGAAGAGTCGAAGGAGGAGGTAATTTGAAAATAGCTTCAACCTTCAAAGGATCAACACAAATGCCAACTTTTGAAATGACAAATCCCAGCAAACGACCCGTTTCTACATAGAATACACATTTGTGTGGATTCAGCCTAATTCGATAATGCATACATCTCATAAAGATAGCTCGTAAATGAGTGAGATGATCAACTCTATGTAATGAATGGGTAGGTAAATCATCGAGATAAGGCTGAACAATGTGCTTGATGTCATGAAATGTGTAAGACATAGCCCTTTGAAAATTTTCTCCAGTGTTCTTCAATCCAAAAGGTAATTTGCAATAAGAAAATGTCCCCCATGGACAAATGAAAGCCATTTTAGGTTGATCAACAGGGAGTATGTTGATTTGATTGTAACCGGAAAAGCCATCCATAAAGGAGAACATTTCACTGCCGGCACAATCATCAATAATTTGTTCAATATAGGGGGTTGGATAATTGTCTTTAGGGCAAGCTCAATTAATATCCGTATAATCAATACATATTCTTATCATTCCTTGCTTTTTGTTAACAAGAACAATATTCGATACCCAATCTGTTAAAGGAATTGGATAAATGAAACCTGCATGAAGTAATTTCTCAACTTCAGCTTTAATAGCAGTGGCTTTTCTCAGATGTATCTGACACAAATGTTGTCGGACAGGTTTAGCATCTGAGTAAGTTTTAATTTCATGGACAACAATTGATAGATCAATTCCTGGCATTTCTTCATATGACCAGGCAAACATGTCGTGGAATTCTTGAAATAGGGCTTTATAAGTTTGGATTTCATTGTCCGTATAGGAAGCACCTATATGAATGTTTTCAATAATTCCGGATTTAACTGAAATGTCAATAGGAACCGTTTGAGAGACATTTCCCAAATTTAACTCAAAATCAGGATGTTGCAATGGATTTTGTGGTTCTTTTAAATAGTTAGTAGTAAAAATAGATGAAAAATCATTTTCAAAATGATCAAGCTTAGGTAAAAGCGAAGATCGAGATGAAGATCTTCCCATGGTAAATCATCAACAGACAAAAGTTCACAAATCTGCTCATCAGTATGAACAGGATCAGAAAATGTTGTTGAAGTTGAGGTTGATATCGAAAGTGATTCCCCATGGACCACATTCATTGGATCAGTTTCGGTTGAACAAGAGTCAGAAAACAACTGTATAGCCTGATATGCAATTTCAAAGGGACTCAAAGGCATCACGCCATTAAATGAATCCACCTCAGAATCGGAAGGTACGATCCAAGGATCATCAAAAGCAATAGTGTTCGATGAAATCATATGAATAGTTGCAATAGAAGGCAATACGTTAGGAGAAGGGAAGGAAAAAGTTCCTAGTAAACCAGAATCTTTAATCAAACCTACTCCAACATCCTTGTAAGGGATAGTTGTTTTACCGACATGATGAATACTAACTAAAGAGGCTGGGTCGGATGAAAAATAAGTCAACTGGTCTATCATAATGATCTTTCCGTTATGAGGAAACTTGATAAGTTGAAAGACCGATGAAACAATAGCAGTCATAGCGTAAGACCAATTGCAACCCAGGAGAAAGTTGTAATTGTAGAATTGAGGCTTCTGTGATCCATCATAGTTATAAGAAGAATTTCGTCGTAAATCACATATAGAAAGACCTTTGTTGACGCGTTTCGAACCAAATAGTGTGGTTCATCGTCAGGACAAGTTGAAGAAACAGATCCAGTCCAGCAAGTTAAATAGTCTAAGCAGAGACTCCAACGGCTAAAAAAGATAAACGACTAATTTTTTACTTAAGGCCTAGGTCAAATTTTCATGAATTAATTAATATTATTATTATTCTTATAATTCTTATTCTTATTATTATTTAT
>APFE031232583.1:0-21791 GCA_000404065.3 Pinus taeda | reverse complement strand
AATAAATAAATAAAATCATTTTAAATAAAAATATATTAGCTAAGATTATACTTAATAATATCAATTAGGAAAAGAAAAATAGAAAACCAAACGGGAAGAGAGACCTAGAATAAAAAAGAAGGAGAAGGACCCAAAGATCAAGGAGGAAAAGGAAGAAAGAAGGCGACGGGACGGGAAGATGAAAGTTGTAATCTAGAGGGGCATCAACCACTTTCACATCTAGATTCACAGTTTTGCCTTCGACCCCTATAGGTAAATCCTGCAAAATGCCAAAAGGATGAAACCCTCGGCCATCAAAAGCATTTAGAATCATCAGAGACTGATTGAGTGTGGGAGAACCAAGCGATCTCCAACACTGGATCGACATAATACATGTAGAAGCTCCGTCATCAATCACAGTCCCAAAACAAGGTTTGTATTTTACTAACACTGGAATCTGGAAAGCCATTTGATGAGGTAGGCGGGGTGTACTATTCTCTAAATCGAAGATTATTAGGTTCGAATCTTGAATATCAACAGCTCTTATAGCAGACAATAGTAATTTACGTTGTGCTGGGCATGATTGCAACACCTCTAAAGCTGACATTACTGAAGGGGAAATAGCTAAGTCTTCAACAATGTTATAATTCTGAGTAGCTCTCGCATGTGGATTGAAAGCTATTTTCCAAATTATACCTTTAGCAGGCGGTTTGATTACTAAGTTAGGGTTAGGTTTCTCGATTTGTAGCAAATCAGAACCAGGAGGAGTTGTAGTTGATGGGTTTGAATTAGAAGATTCTGCTTCTTTACCACAAACATGATTTTTACTACCATAATCTTGTGATCGCATCACAATCCTGACATGAGACATCATCATAATGGGTTCTTCTGAGGCATTTGAGGAATAACCGATCATCTTACTGTCTTGATTAGGAAAAGGATCCTTCAAGACAGCAAGCATTTGAGAACCTTTGATGATTTTCGAAACCTCTACTCGATGTGGGCAGTCTTTGGTAAAATGATCCTCGTTGCAAATGAGACAAGGATAAAGAGGTTTACATTTCTTATCAATAGATTCATTTTTATGTATTTTCTCTTTTGAGTTTTTTTTTGTCTTTCTTCTTCCCTTTCTTTTTACCACTGGATTTTGATTTTGCCGTAGATGATTCTATGACATGGATATCGGCAAGAATTTCAGCAGAAGAGTCTCCTGTCGGGGAATCTAGTAAAGTTATAATAGGAGAAGAATTTTTTGAAGATTTATTCTTGCTTTTAGTACTAATTGAACCAATCATACCATCAGTGGCATGAGACCCTAAAGGAGATGCAGTTATTTGACCGTGTTTCGAAATATCGGGGATTTTTTCATGTAAAGTACTTGATTGTGTATAGACGAGGTCAAGGTACTGAGCCTGAGCAATGACTTCCTCTTCAGTAACAACACCTGCCTTAGCTACATCTTCAGTGATTTTAGGTAATAATTATTTTACGAACCATTCCGCTAAAATTTGATCCAAAATAAAAACTTTCACTAAATGCCTTCCACGTCGCCATTCATGAATATGATCAGAAATATATGTGGACATGGATTGTTTTAGTGATGTTAACAATTCCATGCCATTGTTGTATTTAACAGGCAACTGAAAATGAGTTAAGAAAGAAGTGGCTAACTGACTAAAATTATAAAAAGAGCCTCGTGATAACTCAATGTACCATTTGGCAGCAAGACCAATTAGAGTTTGTTGAAAAAGATGTAAGCGAATTGAATCATCAATGATGGAATTAGATGCACACCAAAGGTGATAAGTCATCACACGATTTGATGGATCCTCTCCTGACTTACCCTTGAACTTCGAGATATCACTAGGCAACTTATTAGGCATTGGCGGCCAATACAGAAGATAGTAAATCAGATCGTTCGTAAGGTGAGACAAATCAGGTAAATCCAAAGTTGCAATAAATGGTAACTAACGGTTAGGGTCACGAAAACCTTGGGTAACAAGACCAGCCCCAGGAGGAGGATATCCAAGATAACCTGGAATTGGATTTGCACTAGGAATATTATAGCATCCTAGGAAACTAGGATTAACCGGACCAAACTGGGGTTGTTGAGGCTATTGATAAGTATAGCTAGGGTACGGTTGATACTGATAAAATAGGTTTTGTATAGTAGGAACGAATTGGTACTGTCTCTGGTACTGTTGATAAGTGAATTTTGGTTGACTTGTGACAACCGTACTTGGACCAGCTTGTCCTAGAGGCATCTGGACCGAAGTCTAAACTGTAGGTCTTAATTGTGGTAAAGAGGCTTGAGGAGTTTGCACTGATGTAGGAACAGTAGAAACCGAAGCTACCGATACTCTAGAAACAGGTGTGGTAGGTTGAACAGAAGCTGCAGTAGTTGCAACAGCAGTTTGAGGCGGAGTTTGAGGAGAACTAGCCCCATGCTACTGAACTAAACCAGGGGAAGAGGTTTGAACAGTAGGCTAGACAGGTTGCTGGGTTGGACCAAAAACCAAAGGTTGTCCATGTTGACTTGATAAATGCACATTAGGTTGCATAGCCTATTGAGTTTGAGATGGATCCCACACCATATTCATTCTTGGGTATGGACCCATAAAAGGCTATGCATATGGAGGACCATAACCGGGTTGAACGTAGGGCTAATAATTAAGTGGCACATTTCCAGCTCCTTGTACAAATTGTTGACCAGAAGGTGGTTGGAAATCTTGAGTTGGGTACTGACCTTGATGTTGATAACCCTGAGGCACATACTGAAACTGGGGTTGACCTTGAGGTATGTATTGAGTCTGGGGTTGACCTTGAGGTATGTACTATCCCGAAGGTATGTACTATCCTTGAGGTTGCCCCCTAGGCGGTAACTGACTACCTTGAGGTTGCCCCCCAGGTGGTAATTGACTACCTTAAGGTTGCCCCCCAAGCAGTAACTGACTACCTTGAGGTTGCCCTCCAGGTGGTAACTGACTGCCTTGGGGTTGCCCCCCAGGCAGTAACTGACTACGTTGAGGTTGTGGATTTGGAATACTACCAGACATCATAAGGATTTCTTCTACGCTCAACGGTTGAGTTCCACTATTACCAGTTGGTAGCTCATTTCCGATTGGTTGAGGAGATGATCCTAAAAAAGTACCAGTGAGTGACTGGTACCCCGAAGGAACAAAAGGACTGCCATATAAAAATGTTTCTGGTGTTTGGGAAAACATAGATGATTGTCTCGACATATTCAATGAAGGATAATAACCTCTAGGTGTTTAATGAAAAGGAATTCAAGGTGGTGAAAAACTAAGTCCTGGGTTTTCTAAAAAAATTATCAATGATATGTACCAAGCGTCACTCTTAAAAGGACTATAGAAAATTGATTCATGCTCCCTAAGTTCTAAAGTTGGTTGATTTTCGGGAAGAATTATGTCTTGGTATGGACTAACAAGTTCTTCAATATAAATGAAGCCAGAAGGAAGATTTTGGGTAATGATATTTCCTACCCTGGGTGAACCAGGACCACTAGAAGTTGGAGAAGAAAATCCTGAAGTGGAGTAGCAGCAGGTTCAATTTCAGGCTCAGAAATTTCAGGTTCTTTAGCTAATTGACTGGTAGGAGAAATACTACTAGTAACTTTGGAAAGTGAAATTGGCTCAGAAATATACTCTGTTGTTTGTACTTGATAATCAAGATGAACAATTAAAGATGACTCTCTGGCTTCTGCTGACCCAACTCCACTGTCACTAGGTGATACAAGAGCTCATAGCCCTTCAAGTTGGCTTGGTGTATACTCAGGAGGTTGCCCCCGAAGTCTACGAGATTGTCTCGATAATTCAGCCATGATTAAATATTTAATTACTCACACGCCATCAAAGAAAATTTCAATAAATCCACCTAAAATCTCTAAAGAAACAAACAATTGAATCACACGCCTAAAAAATCTAAGAGTTCAAACCACACACAAACAGTAACTTCCTGTACTAAAAACACTAGCTGGTGATGAAATCCAACATCGTAGAATTTTAATACAGAAAGGGAAATTGGAATAGTTACCCCAACAACCTGCTTAATGAAACAGACTGGCACAAGTTTCTTCACAAAACCATCTCGAGTGAAGAGAACCCCCCAAAGTGTCCAAGTGAGTCTAGTCGACGTCTGCTTCAGGTGTAGTGAGACCCGTCCTTCACCATCACCTTAGGAAATAATCTTAAGTTTATGGACATAAGGTTACCAACAACAACAAATACAACTGGGGAATAGTCTCTGATCCGATCTACGCGCAAGGGCAGAGTAACAAATCTCAATCCCCTTCAAGGCTCCTTGACATGATCAATCTGAGGTTTACCAACAAGTGACCCCAGGCTCCTCGACAATGGTTAATCCGAGGTTTACTGTTTATAATACACGCAAATCGTCTATCTTTCCCAATGAAACAAACTTGATTATCTCAAAGGTTCGGACATGATCTCATGATTGACTCCTTTAAGAGAAGCTTCCCAGAATGTATCAATTACAATTGGATTTATTTCCTACCACAAGATATAGCTACTTGTTTGTTTTAACTATCTTGGAGAGTTAATTACTCCCTACTCAAGATACTAGCCTAAGCTATATTGGTAATAAGAGCCCTAGAAATAAAAAAGATTACTAGATCAATTTTAATTAAGCGTTAGTTTTATGGGTTTTTTATTTAAGTCAATAGGTATGGAAATGAAACTTTGATGGTGTGAAGACTCGACTCCAAAAACACTAAAAAATGCACCTAAAATGATAAACAATTTGTTTTTTCTTTCAATGAATCTCTAGCTAAAAGAAAGTGTTCGAGAATGCAATTCTTTGAGAAACAAATATTTCTTTCAACATGTAACTGGAAAGAAAATATTTTTGTCTTTTTCAATAAGAACTCAAAACGAGACTACTAATTATGCTCACAATAAATCCCTTTCCTTTTTCAAAACTCGAAACTAAAAAACAATTTCTTCAAAAGAGAACTATAATTTCTAGAAAACACTCAAAACTACAAAACTAATCTTGAGATCTAAAAACTTCTAAGAACCTAATTGAATAAAAGATTCAATTCTTTTTTAGGACATTTTGCTTAGTTGTTCAGTAAACTAAGGATTCATTCGTTCAGAATAACAAATCAATCAAAAAACATCCAGATGTGTTTTCTTTTATAAAAATGAAATTCAAAACTTATAACCAAGTTCGTTCAAAGATTTGCAAAGAGAAAACTAAATCTATTTCTCACAAAGGATAGATTTCACAACCCAATCAGACTCATCAAGAAGACAAAAAGACACCAGGGTAATCTAAGGTTTCTCAGGCTTCTAATTTTTGAGTCACTACAGAGACCAAGTGAAAACCACTCCAGGCATGCAAAGCTTCTAGAAAATCATCTAAAACAAAAATACCATTGGAACTCACTCATAAGAGATTTTTGAAAGAACACATGCAGATCTGGGTAGACACTAAAAATCGTAAATGAAACCTAAACTTAACTGGAAGAAAACATTTTAGGTTTTTTAAAAAAAATTAAGGGGTCCGCAAGCTTCTAGAAGAATCAGATGTGGTACCGCTCTATGTACTAAAGGATCAGTGTGGAGAAGCCCGCACTGTCTGTAAAGAGAAAGTGTGGTCCCCCAAAAACTCCGAAAAAAACAAAAAATAATCCAGATTCTAAAAACCACCCAATCCAACACACATCAAGCGAAAACCAGAAACGAGAACAATTTTCTCAAGTCAAAGACAAAGGAAAACAAAAAACCAAATTCAGTTCCCCAGTGGAGTCGCCAATTTGTTGGCCAGATAAATTGATATTGCGAACAAGGCCGATCTCCCTAGTATCAGAAGATAGTCTAGCAACAAGCAGACAAACAAATCTATCTTTCTCTAAACATATACGATTCATAAATAAAAACTATAGAGGTGTTAAGACCCTACCTTAAGTCCAACGCTAGTTTGTAGCAACCATCCTTCAACCGTCCAAAAGAGTTTCCTTTTGAGAACCTGTAATCACAAACAAGCAAACATCAAATAGCACCTGCATAGCTAATACCATAAATCATGTCCATTCTGGTGATCAAGGAATCCATAAAATAAACCATAAAACAACAACTTATTGAGAAAAACAAAATTATTTGTATTAACTTTGAAGTAGAAGAACCTTACAACCTTTTTAGCCTTGATGTTGAACAAGCTCTTCCCAGGGTCCGAAACAGGAATTTCCTTTACTTTGACAAGCCTTGCACTCTTCCAAATGAGATCTTAGAGGTATGTAATCTCTCCTCATAAAAACTCAACTAAGAAGACTAAGTTCCGGCAGCATTTTCACCTCAAAAATATTTAGCTTTCAACCTCCAAAGTAACCAACCCAATGCTTCATTTTATAGTGCAGAGGAAGGAGCTTACAGGTCCACCTATGAAGGGATAGAGTCCTCCTTCAAAGGGATAAGCTCCTCAGATCAAGGGGTTAGCTCCTTAAGGTATGGGATGCATGAACCTTAAGGGAGCGAACTTGCCACCTCAAGATTCCTTCCAGAAGCTTTTAGAAATGACTCAAAGTGAGATTTTAAGAATATACTTGCACCTTTTTTAACTTTTGCAGGGATCCACACCCATAACACAGGGACAGAGCGATCAGGTGTGCAGGAGCCATGACCATTAGGTGCAGTACCACAGGTAATGCAAAAAGAAAGTGCGGAACTAGAGTTTTAGAGACTTTTGAGGGCTTTCTCTTATTTTCAAGGCTTGATATGAGGAACTAAGCCTTAAGTCTTGCAAAGGAGGAAAGTATGAGTGGTAATGGACTCACACAGATTGCAGAATGTCGAGGTGACAATTTTTTGTGCAACATGCCAATCTGAATGGTTTCCATGGTGCCTATCTTGACAGAAATATCAATGAGTGATGTTTTTGAAATATTTTCCATGTTTCCTTCTGCCTCCAAAGTTTGGAGGATCGTATAGGGTGAGGAAACAATTTCTGGTATGTCAGGGGACTAGATTTGAAGAGGCATCGTGTCCAAATCAGATATCAAAATGCAATGGTACCAATCCTCCCAAGGTCACTCTTCTAAACACATGATTACCTGAATAGCTTCATCCATAGGTAGGACTTGATCGAGTAGATCAAAAGAAGGAGCATTTATGGGAGGGGTAGTGGTACTGTTGGCCGTAACCAAAGTGACCAGAGATGCGGATGTAGATTGAATGGCTTAGTAGGCCAATTCATCTAGTGACAATGGCATTTGGTCTCTGTATGTGTCAAGGTCTGAAGGAGTTGGTAGGATCCATGGATCAGTCTGTTCATGAGGAATATATGAAAGCATGTTTGCCATCTGTGGAACCTTGGGTGGCTGAAGAGGGAAACAACCCATGACGGAAGAAGCCTTCGATAGACCGCTACCGAGACTGACGTAAGAGTTAGGCACACCACCTACTAGGGGTACGGAGCTACTTGGTAATTGTGAATAATCAGGGGTGCAAAAAGACAAGTGATCTACTGTAACTACCTTTCCATCCAATGGAAATAGGATGATGTGAAAGACAGTAGATACGATGGTTGTCATGGCATATGTCCAACTGCGACCTAGCAAAAGATTATAGTCGAGTTTTTTGTCTACGACTTCTATGTCCACCGTTACCATTTTCCCATACAAAGTGATGGGGTAGCTAGCCAAGTAACCTTTTGGGATGAAAGTGTGGCCATCAAAAGCTTTAAGGGAGTTCGATGGTGAGGATAGGGTTGGAGAACCTAGGGTGAGCCAGCATGAAGCCAACATGACATAGGTAGAAGCACCTTCGTCAATGACAGTTCTGTGTATACTTTTACCTTTCGAAGAAATTTGCACTTGAAACGCAAGCTGGTGATAAAGGGGAGGTTTACACTTTTCCATGTCGAAAATTACAAGCATGGAATCCTGTGGGTCGATACCACCAATAGCTGAAAGCAAAGCTTTCCTTTGTGCTGGGCATGTTTGTAATACTTCAAGTGTTGACATAGCCAACGGTGCTTGCGCCAAGTCTTCTACAATGTTGTAGCTTTGGCCAGTACATGCAAATGTATTGTGCATTGTGCGTCGAAGTGCCCCTTTGTGGGGTGAATTACAAGGTCAACAACCGGCCTTTCGATATGCAAATCGTTGGGCAGTGGTGGGTTTGGAATTGAGGAAGGTTCCTTTGCATGAGCAACAGGAGCTCCATAAGATTTGGCTCGTGTTTGTAGATCTACCATTTCAAATTTGTAAACGGTAGAGGATCCTTCACCAGTTGAAGGATGTTGTGAACCATCGTTGCCCCCTTGTGGGTGTTGTGGTTGGTTTGCAATAAGGTTTTGTTGCTGCTGAGCGGGAAAAGGATTTTGAGGACAGCAGGGGTCTAGCCAGTATCCTTTTTAGCAATTTGTTCTGTGCATTCCTGAAGACGCGAACAACGATATGTCATGTGGTATTTAGCATAGATTTTGTAGGGAAATCTGGCAGGTTTATCCATTTCATCATTAGGAGGTGCAACGGCCTTCTGTTTTGGGTTTGGTTGCTTTGTTGACTGCTCCTTAGAAGGAGCGGTCTTTTTCTTATTCTTCTTGTTCTTACCACCAGTCTTTTGTGTAGACTCACAGAGTTTATCGCGGTGGTAGGAAGAACAGACGATTTTCATCTGGGTAATGTGACCACTGAGTTGTTTTACAGCGGCCCCAGAGGTTGTGTCAACAATTCTGTCAATGTGCGCTCCAGGGTGCTGAGTAGTGGAGACATTGGATTTATGAGGGGCATTGGGGATTACGTCATAAAGAGTGCTAGACTGCAAATATATCAGATCCAAGTGCTGGGCACGACATATGGATTGGTCTTCTGTGACCGCACCAACTAAAGTGACGTCTTTAGCGATTTGTGGGAGTAAGGACTTGCAGAACCAATCTGCTAAGAGATAGTCTAGGAGGAGAGCTTTGACTAACCTCTACTTACATCTCCATTCATGTATATGAACAGAGATGTGGGTGGAGGTATCCTAACGTAATGAAGTGAGGAGCTCTGTCCCAGTCTCATAGTGGATGGGTAGTTGGAAGTTCTTTAGGAATTCCATCGCTTGAGTGTCGAAGGTGTTTACTGATGCGCATGGTAACTCAATGTACCATTTAGATGCATTGCCAGTGAGGGTGCAAGGAAAAAGATGTAACTGGACTCTATCATCCACCATAGAGTTTGAAACACACCAAAGATGGTAGGTGGCGATATGGGTGCCCAGATCCTCCCCTTGCTTGCCTTCGAACTTGGGGATGTCCATTGGTACCTTATGCGGGATCGGTGGCCAAAGTAATTTGTGGTAGATGGGGTCGCTTGTGAGTTTGTACAAGTCAGGTATATCCAACATTGCGAAGAAAGGAAGAGAGTGTGGTGCCCCTGACTCGGACCAGGGCGATGAAATTTGACTTGAGGAGGCTTGCGCTCCTCCCATCATTTGAATCCCAATATTATACATGGGTTTCATGGTATAGTAGTTTCCTTGATGTATTACTGTGTCTACATATGTCTATACTCTTGATATATTACAAAATCATTCCTGTATCAGAACAAGTTTAGTCAGTTTTGGTTTGAGTATGGGAATGCCTACCTCAGCGATGATATGTTCACATATATATATTTTTCATTGAATGTTTTTATAGGTTCTGACTGGGGTGTCCAAAGGATGATCCGTGAAATGATAAAGTACTTCACTCTTCATAGATGACAAACTCTATCTTCATCTATTACAGACTTCACACTTTAGGGGGCAATCTGTTGCACAAAAAGTTGTCACCTTGACATTTTGCAATTTGTGTGAGTCCATTACCACTCATACTTTCCTCCTTTGCAAGTCTTAAGCCTAAGTTCCACATATCAAGCCTTGAAAATAAGAGAAAGCCCTCAAAAGTCTCTAAAACTCTGGTTCCGCACTTTCTCTTTGCATTACCTGTGGTACCGCACCTAATGGTCATGGCTCCTACACACCTGATTGCTCTGTCTCTGTGTTATGGATGCGGACCCCTGTAAAAGTTAAAAAAAGCGCAAGTATTTTCTTAAAACTCACTTCGAGTCATTTCTAGAAAATTTTGGAAGGAACCTTGAGGTGGCAAGTTTGCTCCCTTAAGGTTCATGCATCCCATACCTTAAGGAGCTAATCCCTTGAACTGAGGAGCTTATCCCTTTGAAGGAGGACTCTATCCCTTCATAGGTGGACTTGTAACCTCCTTCCTCTGCACTATAAAATGAAGCATTGGGTTCGTTACTTCAGAGGTTGAAAGCTGAATATTTTTGAGGTGAAATGTTGCTGGAACTTAGTCTTCTTAGTTGAGTTTTTATGCGGAGAGATTACATACCTCTAAGATCTCATTTGGAAGAGTGCAAGGCTTTTCAAAGTAAAGGAAATTCCTGTTTCGGACCCTGGGAAGAGCTTGTTCAACATCAAGGCTAAAAAGGTTGTAAGGTTCTTCTACTTCAAAGTTAATACAAATAAGTTTGTTTTTCTCAGTAAGTTGTAGTTTTATGGTTTATTTTATGGATTCCTTGATCACCATAATGGACATGATTTATGATATTATCTATGCAGGTGCTATTTGATGTTTGCTTGTTTGTGATTGCAAGCTCTCAAAAGGAAACTCTTTCGGACGGTTGAATGATGGCTGCTACAAACTAGCATTGGACTTAAGGTAGGGTCTTAACACCTTTATAGTTTTTATTTATGAATCGTATATGTTTAGAGAAAGATAGGTTTGTTTGTCTACTTGTTGCTAGACTATCTTCTAATACTAGGGAGATCGGCCTTGTCTGCAAGATCGATTTATCCGACCAACATGGAGCCTATTGCAATCTTGAGGAAATTGCAGGCTTCACTTGCCTATTTAAGGAATTCCGCGATGTATTCATTTGGTCTCATGAGGAAATGCCCGACATTAATCCGTCTATTGTCGGATATGAGATCAAGATTTATGATGATGCAAAACCCATCGAGTGTCATATTTCTTCCTTGCAAATAACTGTTGAAATCTTGCTCAGCACTATTGCCGAAGAAGAATGCTTACTACACCTTAATCAGCTGGAAAAAACTCGTCAAGATGCCGAATCGGCACTCAAGGCTCACAAGCACTGGGTAAAATCCCAATATGACAAAAAATTTAAGCTTCACTCTGACCAAGAGGGCAACCTTGTTTTGCTCCATGATCAGAAACATGATCTCTTGGGGGCAGGAACCCTTCAACCCTTATGGCTAGGTCCCTATATCGTCAAGAAAGTCCTCTCACAAGGGGCATATAAACTGCAAGACTGGGAAGGAGTCCCACTCGTGGAGCCCATAAATGGGCTCTATCTGAAAAAGTATTATGCCTAGTATTGCACTAGGCATCTACTTATGTAATTTTATGTATTCTCAAAAGAGAAATTTTCTTTTATGGGATATTTTCTTGCTCTCAAAAAATGAAATATCTCCAAGTTTTTCATCATTGGGCTTGTTAAACATATACGATGATGGTCTGAGCAACTCTTCTTCGTTATTTTTCTATCTCATTAAACTAAAAAAGGCCATTTCAGCATCTTTTAGGTGCTTTTTTCTTGCTCATAAAACTGAAAAAAAAAACCTGAGTTTTGTCTTTAGGCTCGTTAAACATTTATAAATATGGCCCGATCATTTTTTTAGGTACTTTTCTCGCTCTTTAAACTGAAAAATCCAGAGTTTTTGTCATTGGGCTCATTAAAAATATATGGTAGCAACAAGAGAACTTTCTTTTTGGGGACCATTTCTCACTCTTAAAATCAAAAAATCCCCGAGTTTTTTTCCCTCCTTCGGGCTTGTTAAATCTATGAAGGAGGAATGAGCAGTTATTTTACCTCCTTTTCCTTGCTGACTAAACTGAAAAAGATACTTTGAGTTTTCTTCATTTGACTCGTTAAAATTTGATGAAGGTATTGAGTTTGTCATCACTTTACTCATTAAAAATTCACGACAAAAAATGAGTTTAGTCTGTCTCCTCGTAATCGTAACAAAATGAGGTCGACATCTATTGAACATAGGTTTCTCTTTATTCAGATTCAATAGATTAACTCACAGAAAAGTAACCAATCTAGGTATACTATTAACCTTTTGTCACACCCGGTTAACAACTATGACAAAGGGACCACCATGGAGTCGTTCTTTACGATCTTTTCAGACTCTAAATATGAAAAGACCACTGAGTTGTCTAGTCTGAACTCTTTAAATTACAAAGACAAGATATAGAGTCACTCTTTTTGCGGTCCTTTTCATACTCCTTAAATATGAAAAGATCGATGAGTTTGCCTGTCTAGACTCATTAAACTAATTAGATAGGGAAGAGAGTCGCTCTTTTTGTGGTCCTTTTCAGACTCTTTGAATATGAAAAGCTCGACGAGTTTATCCGTCTGGACTCATTAAACCAATCAGACGGGGAAAGTGGACAATACAACTATATTCCGTATTAGACGTTCCCTTAAACATGGCACTCCCTTAGATAAACCTTCCTTGTGACAAACTCTCAATATGAATCCTACCATCCTATGAATTTAGCCTATATACCCCGATGTTCTTGCATCTCTGTATCCTAAAACTCTTTGGTGTTTATGAGTCTAGTGCTGTCTAGTTAAAACCATTGTCATGCTTTCTATTGTTCAAGGGTTAACCTTTTGTTTCCTCCATCAACCCATCAAGCATATCCTTTCATCATGCCCTCTGTTGTTTAGACCCAAATGCTCAAAAGATTCCTCAAAAACAAATCATTCTTGCCCATTTCGTGTCGATTGATGTAGGACACATTATTTCCTACCTTTTGATAGGTATGTTCCTATCGACTTCAACACTCTATCTAAGAAGATAACCCAGAAAGACATTCAGTGCCTTGGTACTTGCAGACATTAGTGGCAGGTTGACTTGTGTTTAATTAGGGGTTCTCATTATTGGCTCCTAGTTAAGAGATTCTACGGGTGTTCGACGACAAAGACATCTTTCACACTCATTAGATTGTATTGTGCATATTGGAGACCATCACCATTATTGGTGGCATTCCTTGCATTTGTTAACAGTCTCCATTATTGACTGGTAATAAAATGATTTCATGCATGTTCGACGTCAACACATATATTCACATGTATTGATCTATGCTGTTCGGTGAAGCGGAAATCAAGACCTTCGGTAGAGGCTTGCATCACTCAACCTTGTTTCCTCTCACAAGTTGTGGATAGTTTTTTTTGGAGACAACTTATCAAGATGATTCTATTGACACTGAATCTGCATTATGCTTATCGGCGGCCAATATCGTCATATATATTTGGAGAAAATCACTCTGACATGGCTACTGAGCATGGGAATGCCCAACTCAGGACATGATTTTAGTAGTTATATCTATATATATATATGTGTGTGTGTGTGTGTGTGTGTGTGTTGTATCAGGTTTCCTGTACCACCCGAAGCTTTGATCCTCTCTCTCTTTTTGAATGAAAATTACAGTTAAAGTAAAGTATTTGAACCATCTTCGCAGCCTTTGATCTCATACTTTAGGGGGCATTTGTTATACAACAAATTGACCCCCTCATCAACTTAGAGGGGATAAACATGATATTTGAAGAAAAGACCACAATCATAGGCCTTGATTCCACACTAACACTGGCTATGCATTAACAACCTGCTTTATAAAGCTTGTCTGCAAGCCTAAGGGTGCGTTAGTGACCCTACTAACTCAAGTTGCTAGTAAGGGAACAATGTTAGTGAAACTTGGTGAAGTTCTAAGGGTCAAAGGAATGAATTGACTCATAAATATCTAGATATTTGTTCCCAAAATTACTCAAGAAAAGCAAGGAAACAACCAAAATCGACCTATTTGGAGGATTTCTAATCCGAAAGGAGGCAAATGGGAAAGAGTTGAAAAGCATGGCAAGTTCATTGCTTTTGCACTAGGGAACTCAAGGAGGAATTTGGCAACCCTAGCTCAATTTCTACATAAGTAAAGTTAGGGCTATGGTGATAGTGGTTAGAGCATTTGAAAGGATAGCATACTTGACTGTTGAGCATTGTCTCAAATCATAAGAAGTTGGAAAGAAGGGAGACAGAGAGAGAGAGAAGCTAGAGGGGTAAAGGAAGGTTGATGCAACATATGGTTGTAATCACTCTTCCAACATTAATATAGAACTGCAGTTGTACTGTCTACTCCATGGTGTTGGTACTATCATTCATTCAGTTGTTTTTCCAATACCTTTTATCATGAGTAGCTTAGTTATGTGTAAGTAGATATTCTTTATGTATTCATGTATTAGTTATCAAAGTTGTATGATGTGATTATGCTTGTCTCTTCTATCTGCAAGACTTGATCTGGAGCCGGCTTAGGGGAATTCCGCCTAGCTGTATTGTTCTCTCCAACAAATCTACACGGAGACTTGAGGTAATCTACTTCTCCTACTTTGATAGTTATTTATTTTTTATGAACATGCATGTAACTTTGTGACGGTTGCAGATAATCTTACAGTCTACCGAAGGTCCCAGGAATACCTTTGGGGGTATCTTCATTCTCCATACACCGTGCATTTTATCCTATAACGCAAGACAAGACGGCTCATCCAGAAGTGCACGACGAGGTATGGTGCATAAAATGCAAGGGCCAGGGGTATGACAAGGACCACTGCCAGGTGTTCGCGAATTACCTCGCAAGATGAGGAACAATGCCATTGAGACCAAAGGCACAAGTAGGACCAAGTGTGGTGCCTGCAGTACGGTGCACGATTTGTCAGATAGGAGGAAAGCATGCTACAGATAATTGCCATCTATTATAGAAGTATAAACAGAATTCATAGTAGTTGTTCTATAATTTATGTAGATCAGTAGGCCATGATGAGCGCATGTGTAGAAGTTATGAGCTAATGATGGATCAGAATCCTACCTATAGAGTTCAGGCCAAAATATGGCCCCTTGACTAGAACGCAAGGATGGTGCAAACTGGATTTCATGGGCACGGATGAGGCCGAGGTGGAATGGGACCAGGATGAGGTTGTGGACAGTTGATATGTTACAATTGTGTAGGTTCAGGGCATTATGCCCGTGATTGTATGAATATAACGATACCATCATGCTTATATTGTACGTAGTTTGATCATGAGATGAAGGATTGTCCCACACTTATAGCGAGGTTGTGTGACAAAGGAGCACTCCAGCCTCCCCTGAATCAAAACCTACAAATGATGAGGTTTGAGCTGTGCAAGGAAGACCGTAATCTAAATATCATGCTTTGGAGTGGTATTATGACAAGGGATGACAAGGGAAAGCAGCTTGAAGAAAGTACTTAGGTCTGCAAGGCTCCAATGAAGGAACTAGAATTTAATTTGGAGCATGCTAAGGAGACCTTCATGGAAGCTAAGAGGAGCTTCACAGATGCCTCCACTTCAAGAAGCAAAGACATAATAGAGCCGAAAATGGACCCATTGATGCTCACTATGTTCTTAGAAACATGCATGAAGCTATTGCGCGACAGAAATGTGGTAAAGGGGCTGTAAAAACTCATAACTAGATGCACTGGGACCGAGCCAAGAGAACCACGTGTGAAAGATCAAGAAGCACACGACATGAACATGAAGGGAGATGAGATTGACCGCACAGATTGGGGAATACGAGATGGACCAAGTGATTCTAGATCTAGGACCAGATGTGAACGTCCTGCCAAAACATACATGGGAGCGCATGGGCAGGCCTGAGTTGCAATGGTCTCCTATCTAGCTATGAATGGCAAACCAACAAAAGATCCTATCTATGGGGAGACTGTAGGGAATCACAGTAGGTAACAAAGGAGCAAGCATGCTAGTAGATTTCGAAGTGATAGAGATTGTTGATGACAGCAATCCCTACCATGTGCTAGTGGGAATAGATTGGGCCATTGACATGAATGGACTAATAAATCTAAAGAAGTGCAAGATGAGTTTTGAGAAAAAGTCACTACGCGTAGTGGTACCTTTAGACCTTGCAGAAGGATAACACTACACAGAGCTAGTGTGTGACTACGAAAACAACGACGATTTGAAATGTATCTACAAAATAACCGCATGAGAGAAAGGTTGGGTTAATCCAACCACAGATGGAAGAATCTCGTTGGAGCGCGAAAGCTCCTGCACATCAGATTTTGATGAAGAGATAGAATGATGGCAAAACAGGTTACACGAGATAACCACGCTCAACTGTAACATGATGACAAGGTCACTGTACTATGTAGCAATAGAGGTAGGAGATCTTCCTACATATGACAGGTTGAGCGAGGTGGATTACTTCCTAAACTAATTTGAAAGAGAAGTATCAGAACACCAGTGTTTCAATGCTTTAAAATGGGTACTAAGAGCTATGCCTACAAGATGGTGGGATACGCACCAAAGAATTTTTGAAGACTGGTGCAAATGTAGAAGGATGATGTGTGTGTGCTTTGGGAAGCCTTAGATGCGATTGAAAGACAAGTATGACGGAAGAATAGACCCGCGCACCCACCTATCCAGGTGGATACAGGCATATGGTTTGAAACCTGCACGAATGCATGCATCCTCATGGTAAGAGACACGATCAGTAAGTAGGTGTAGGTAAGGCAATGGTGCAAACAACCCCTCCAGTTGGGACCATGTAGTATGGAAAGGCCAAGTGCACAGAAGAATATCCATGTAGAAGCTGTTAAAAAAGTACGCGAAGCACTGAACAAGGTCCACAATGTGAAGTAGACTGACTGGGACTTGCACGTACCATCGGTTCTCTGGGCTTATCGGACTGCATACAAAAACCTGACCGCACAGGCACCACCAAGGCTGGAGTGTGAAGAAACCAAAGTAAGCCCTATAGCACATAGAGAAATTAGACCATTCATGATAACACTAATAGATACGATGGCTCACGAAACCTTGGAAGGAAAAATCCAAGAGGGAAATTTTAGACTCCAAGAACTGGAAGAAGAAAAGGTACGATTAAGGAAGAAAAGCGCTCTCATGGACGCAGAAGTTAAGAAGCTTGAGGACGAGATAAAGGAAGGTTTTCTTGGCAAAAAGACCAGGGTGACAAGGCAGGCTACATATGATCATGATGACAAGTTTAAGACCCATCACCGTGACTTGATCAGTCTAATGCCTTGGCTTGGACCACACGTTACTAAGCGAGTTGACCAGGGCCACGCATTGTAGATGGTAAAGTGCGTGATGCCAATCGTAACAATAAAAGGTGGGTACTCTCCAAGAAACATGATGGATGATAGGATGAAACTTTCCACGGGTGGTGCGACCACCTGACTAGGCGTAGGAAGAATAGTCTTAGTGCTCTAGGTAGTTGAAAGGGAGCATGGGACTATAAACTATTCTGCCTGGGAGCTGCGCAATGTTGGAGCTATGCGGAGAAACAAAGAGTCACAAGATCCGTGACCATGCACAGGGGGCTGCTCTACCGCACGAGTTGACCATAAAGTGATAGGTGAAGTCACTATTCATGATGGGATGCTCGACTTAAGACCAAATGTAGCGGGCGACGGGCATTTAAGACGTGATTTATGGGCAAGATTTGGGAAAATATACTGCCAAGGGACCATTAATGAACCAGATTTGGGGGGAACAATTGAATTCAAATCCTAAAAGTGCTAGAAAATACAAAGGGTTGCCCAGCAAAAAACACTTGGTCATTTGCGAATTGAGCTATTGAGCAGAGCCTTGATTGTTGTGTGTCGAGCATTGATTGAGCCCTTGAGTTTGCAACTGTGAGATTTCGGGACAGATATGATGGCATCAACTGAGGATGTGATGAAGATAACCCAATTGACCACCGAGGAGGCCACGTAGGCCGTAACTATGGGGGATGCTCCAAAAGGTTCCAGGATAGTGGCAGAAATCTTGAAATGACTGGGCATGGCAAGACCCAAGAAGGATAAACAAGCAATGGTTCCCGTACGTGTGTCCTAGCGGAACTCATTTCACACCAAGCTATTAATGGAGTAGAAGTGGAAATTTGTCACTGTAGAGACCAATTAAGAAGAAGAAGACTCGGAGGACCTAATCATCACCGAAGACGAGGATGAAGGCATGGAGGAGAAAACTCAGCCTACGCACCCCCCGATAAAGTTTCCAGCCTATGTCCCCCCATGAAAAGGAAAGGCTAAAGTACCCAAGGACCTGGATGAGATCAAGAGCTCACTCTAGACCCCGCTCCTCCCAGACAACATTATGTTTGAGGGCATGCACCTGGGATGGGCTTCGAGCCTAAATGTTGAAGATTGGAACCTCTCTAACCATGAGAAGTTCCCTCACCTTAAGACCAGGCACCTCATGAAGCCCAAGCAGAACACCATAGTGGGGGCTTCAAAACTAGAGCCGTGAAAGTGGTTGCGCGAAGTGGAAAAGGCTGGGCTACTAAACCTGCTTTGGGTGCCTCATTTCCACCATGCCCCAAAAACCATTTTCGTCATCAGGCAGTTGCTCTACCTAGTGCATGATGGGTGTTTCTGGTTGGAGGAGCCTATCCCCATTACGATAAACTTGATTCACCATATCTCCTAGCTTCCTTGCAAAGGAGAGGACCCCGTGGACATCTCATAGGGGAAGAGTAGTGACTTGGCCATCGCAGAGGCCATGAAGAAAAAGTACAAGCTGGAAAAGAAGAAGAGGGGCTATGCTATCTCTAGCATCAAGGACAAAATAGTACATGTGGCAACCCAAACCCTGGCAGGAAAGGTTATGCACAAGTGCTGCATGGATGAAGTACCCATGCCGGTGGTAGCACTAGCTGAGCAGTGCCCGAAGGTGGTCTAGTTTAATTGGTCCGAGTTCCTTTGCAAGGAGTTTTTAGAGAATTTCTGTGAAGCTTGGGAATAGGGAAAAGCATTCCACTATGCATTGCTTCTGCTGTCCAAAATGCTCGTGGCAGGGGAATTACTAGAGGATAGTCAATTCCCCATAATCATAAGGGATTTTCCAGAGGTCGTGAAGTGTGCTTCACTCTGGGCCACAAAGGATGCCAAGAGGATCCGTGATAGTAAAATATTTTGGGTGTTCATGGAGATGAACCTCATAATGGAGATCAACCACAAGCCATGGTTGGCACCCACTGTCTACAACAACCTGCAGAGTTTTGTAGAATTCAAAGCGGATATCCACAACATTTATATCAGGGTGCGCAAGGATCCAACCAAATAGTGGATAAACCTACCCTTCATAGCTACCAACGATGTCATTTTTAACGTACTGGAGGCATGGTTGTCGAAGTGGCATGCCCCAAACATCACAAAGATAGAGAAGTTGGTGGCATAAAGAAAGAAAGACGAGGGCAAGCTATGCATTGCACAATTGGCTGAAAAGTGAAGGAAGGAAGTAGTGACAGCAAAAGTGCGAGCGGCATGGGACGCTGCACATATAGCACTTGAGCAGGAACAAGTAGCAACAGCAACACAACAAGCAGCCACGAAGGCGCGCAAGGGCCAACCGTCACCTTCGTAAGGGCAAGAAGCAGAGGAAGTAGAGATAGAAGAGGGAGGCACAGACCCACAAACTGCATCAACGCAGTTGAGGTGCCAACACCCAATAGAACAAGCAAGGTCACATAAGAAGGTTAAGGCATCGAAGTTTTCTATTGACCCAATCATCCTAACTGAGGGTGATCTACACGACATCGGTGAGACAGTGTGTGATGTCACCTTTAAGGCTCTCCAAGATTTCATGCAGGAGAACTAGATTATGTTGGGGGCCCTCAGAGTGCAGTTGCAAGAACTACAGGCCTGCCCTACTTAGGTTGGTACCCTTTCCACCAGCCTTGCAGACGGAACAACTCCAACAGAACAGATGTTGCATAGATGAAAAATACCATAGTGCTGCCGGAAGGGCCACTCGTGACAACAAATGAGGTTGACAAGCCTACAATGAGTGCACTAAAGGGTCTTAGTATCAATATGGCTGCACTCCTGCAAGAGATCTTATATGTTTTGCAGGATGGGATAACTGTAGAGCTGTGAGCTAGGGAGAGCCACACCCTGCAAGTTCTCGGTGAGCAGAAAATCAATATGGAACAATTGAGCTTGTAGAGGGATGAATTGGTTTCACAGAATCAACAGTTGGTAGAGGTAATCGACAAAGCTAGAGCTGGCCATCCCAACAGACATAACAACATAGGCACACATCCATAGGCTAGCAGCAGGGGTGTGTGAGGCGCGACAGGAAATGACAAAGGTTCAACTTGAGCTAAACCTTCAGATCACTAAGCTACAGTTAAAGTTGTAGTTGTCCACCCCTCCAAAAGTTAGATAACAGTGCGCTAGCACTATCACAGTGGGACCGGACAAGATTGGCGGTGTAGTGCAAGACTGCGCCAGCATGTTGGAAGGATCACTTGAGGTCCTCACAAATCTGTAAGAGGATCCCAACATCTAGCATTTAGACACAGAGGTGCGAGAACTTTAGCAATATTATGACAACGTCTAAGGAACTATGTAGACAGTGGTCCTCACTCAGAGGCTCGCACGGATGCAACAGGCTAAAGCGTTGAAAGAGTAGGTGGATGCGGCATGACACAAGGAAGCAATCCTGAAGGCGTGCATTCAGCCTTGGAATGACGAGGCCTTCACCATCACAGTAGAAATCGAAGGCAAGCTCGCACACATGCAGGGGATGCACGTTCTGATGCAGAGAAGCACTCCCGACATAAAGGTCTTGGAACAACGTATGCAGCGGATCCAGTAGGCAACAGCTCAGGTGTCGCTGACCTCGCCACAATTCGAGAATAGTTGGAGGGACTTTGCACAAAGATCTTCACACCGATAGAGTGACTCAAGGACAAGTCACAATGTTTGTGTTGGGGTCCTGTTGGGCATGGAATCCCCCCAAGGCATGTTTTGGGGCTTAAAGCCCAAGTTTTGAGCAAGTGTTTTGTAAAAGCTTCGTGAATTGCAGGCATGGAGCGCGAAGTCATAATAGAGTCACAGGGTTGTCCGCCCTAGTTTTGTAATGTAATGTCAGCTGAATAGACCTACAAATGGCACATAGACCATGGGATTGTATAAATAGAGCAAGGCCCTAAGTGTAAAAGATAATGAATAATGAAGAGAAAAGAAGAATGAGAAGTCTAAGTGATTGAGTCGAAGTGTAAAGTGTGTTTGTGGGTTGTAGAGTAGAAGAAGGCTCTACAGCTGAGTGCGTAGAGGCCTAGTAGTCAGCAGCTGAGTGCGTGGACCCCTGGAGCTGAGTGCGCAGGGCAGGTAGATTCTATAACTATTGGAAGAATCAATAAAGAGAAGTTTTTCTATAATTTTGTGTATCTTTTCCTGGTTTAATACATGATTGGATATAATTTGCAAATACACTGTTTATTTATTGCGTGATCATGTATGAATGCTTTGTATTGCTAACTATAAGACATTCAAGTAGGAAAAGGTATTTAATCAACACTAGAATATAAGTAAGATCTCGGGTAATAGCACAGAGCACAACACAACCCCCGGTTAGGGCTGTGCGAAGGCAGGGTATCAAGAACGGAAGGTGCACAAAGCCACCTATGTGCAGGAACAAACAAAGGACTAGTCGAACCTCTCAGACATCTCAAGGGTGAGGAAAACTAGTTCTAGCACCCTCCCATGCTACTTTGGGTGAGACCTCAGTTCACGCTCTACAAACTGTTGCTGAAAGGGCCAGTAGTGCAGGGATTTGTTTGGCTAATTAACTTCGAACCTGGGTCAAGTCCCAACAAGCCATCATCATATTAGTTGCATCTTAGGAATTGCACACATACATCACGTGGTGAACCTTGAAATGAAAATTATAAATAAGATAAACTTAAAATATATCTGAA
>APFE031232581.1:0-23023 GCA_000404065.3 Pinus taeda | reverse complement strand
AAAAATAAATTAATATTAATGATTTCATATAAATTTGTTAATTAAAAAAAATTGAAAAAAATATATGTTTATGATTTCATATGTATTGGGTGAGAAAGTTTTATCTTCCAATATTACTTAATATCATCATCATTTCAATATCTAATATGAAAATGATTTAGTTTGGTTCTTCAAAATCTATCCAATTTTTTATTGGAACTTGAAAGAGCATCTTTGAAGATTAAGAAACAATCTATACATAAAGTATTGAATATGTGAATTTGACAATCTTCTAGCTTTGAATGACATTTTTTATATATCAAGATTTTTCTCAAATTATACTTTAATGCTTTTTTTAACACATGCTAATTATATTTAATATGATATTAAAATAAATATTCTGCCCATATTTATCACAGTTTAGAATTAGTGTATAGAGCGTTCTTTCCCATCATTTGGAGATAGTCCTCGGTAGTGATGGAAGTTCGTCGACCTTTTCCTTTTCAATTTGGAATGGAATCTAGTCAATGCATGTTTGGTATCGCGCGTGTCGTGAAGGGTGGGTTTTCTTGCCTTAGTTTATTTAGATGGTTTTGTGAGAAAATTTGAAAATTTGTTATCAAATTTTAATATTTTCTAAAATAATTAATTTTATTCAAAATTTAATATAAATTTAAATTCATTACTTTTCTAAGAATTTAGAGTTTTTAAGATGTGGAACTACTTATATATTTAAAAAAAAAATATAAATTCAAATCATAAAATTAGGTGCAGAAGACGAAGCCACCCAAAACCCAATTGAGAGGATAACACTCAATTGTGCAAAAATAATTGAAACTTTCAAACCCAATCTTTGGTCAACACTAAACCGCCTTCATTATTAAAAATAGACGACTTCTCTCTATATATTATTTCACATTTCTACTACTTGTTTCTGATTTAGGACGTTTCTCTGCAACTTGACACGCGACACCATTACCCTGTTACTCCTGGGTGGGGATGGACAAAGAGGATTTCCTGATTTGATTAATACCTCTGGCCGCAATGGAAGCAGAGCTCGGATTCCACTGCCGCTTCTTCTCTGCTCAGCTAACATGTTTGATGCTTCTGTTCGCCTGCAGCCACGTTTCTGGAATTTACATTTCCAATAATCAGTGCAACATTAAAAAAGATGTGCTGAAGCTCGGTTCTTCACTGACTCCTCAACAGAACACAACCTGCTTGGTTTCTCCCCATGAAATGTTTTCTGCTGGATTTTACATGGTGGGTGACAATGCTTATGTTTTTGCCATCTGGTATACTCAGACACGCGACCGAACAGTTGCCTGGGTGGCAAACAGAGACCAACCCGTCAACGGAAGAGAATCCCGTCTTCTTCTGAGAAAAGATGGCAACCTCCTTCTGTCGGATGCAGACGGATCAGTTGTGTGGAGCACCAACACCGGCAGTAACTCCAATGTAAAGGAGGCTGCCCTTTTAGAAACGGGAAATCTGGTATTGCGTGGCTTTTCAGGAGATTATGTGTGGGAAAGCTTCTAGTATCCAACCGATACTCTTCTTCCACTGCAGCCCCTCAGGGATAATATGCAGTTAATATCCAGATTGGGAAGGGGCACGTTTAAACCAGGCTACTATCGTCTCTACTTTGATAGCTACAGCATTCTTCGACTCATTTACGACGACGGATCAGGATTGACGGACAACTACGGGCCTCATGGCACGCAAAACACATTATATGTCCAAGCTATGTTAAATGCCTCCGGTAATTTCAGGTCAAACGACGGGTTTAACATTGCGGCATCAGATTATGGAGAAGGCCCCAAGAGAAGATTAACTCTGGACATTGATGGAAACCTGAGGCTATACAGTTTGGTGGAAGAGAAAGGTACATGGACCATTGTTTGGATGGCGGTCTCTGATCAATGCGCAGTTCATGGCTTCTGTGGAATGTACGGTCTGTGCATATACACTCCAAAGCCCAGTTGTACATGTCCCCCTGGATTTCACATGAAAGATTCCACCAGTTGGTTCCAAGGTTGCCAGAGGAATCAAGAACTGAATGGGCACAGCGCGTCCAGTACAAAGCTTCTGCATCTTCCACATACAAATTATCCTGACTTCGATCTATCTCGCCTTGTTGAGCATACGCTGGAAGAGTGTAAATTTGTGTGCATGAATGACAGCCGTTGTGAAGGTTTTGTCTACCTAATGGATGGCACCGGATTGTGTTTTCCTAATTATTTATTGATCATGGATTCCGATCTCCCGGTGAGGTGGGCCACATGTACATCAAAGTTTCCAGCAATGATTCCACTGTTTTTAATATTACCAGTGCGCCTCAGCCTTTGCCATTAAACGGTTCGGCTTCCACGGAGGAAGGCAAAAGGCATAAGACAAGTAGCCCTAATGTCAAATCTGCGCTAAGATATTTTGCTATTGCATTTGGTGTTGCAGAGCTGTTTTGTGTAATACTTGGTTGGTGGTATATGTCCAGAACATATAGAGATGTTGGCTATGAACGTCTAGCCTACTCAGACATCCCCGGGGGATTCAAGAACTTCAGCTTTGCAGAATTGAAGAAAGCGACAGATAACTTCAAGATAAGACTGGGAGAAGGAGGCTTTGGGACGGTGTACAAAGGCGTGCTGACCGATGGTGAGGTTGTAGCAGTGAAGCGACTGGAAGGAGTATCCCAGGGTCATGATCAGTTCTGGGCAGAAGTGAGTGTGATTGGGAGAGTCCATCACATGAACTTAGTTCGTATGTTTGGCTTCTGTGCGGAAGGAAATCACAGGTTGCTCGTTTACGAGTACATTGAAAATGGGTCTCTAGACAAGTATCTGACTGCAGAAAGTCAAGTAGTTGGCAACGACAGAGTTTTGGGTTGGAAAGAAAGATTTGGGATTGCGGTGGGCACAGCCAAGGGGTTAGCCTACCTTCTCGAAGAATGTTTGGAATGGATTCTGCACTGTGACATCAAGCCCCAAAACATACTTCTGGACATGAATTTTTGTCCCAAGGTTGCGGACTTTGGCTTGGCGAAGCTGGTAGATAGGGATCACTCATTCGCCTTCTCCACCATTAGAGGCACGCGGGGTTACTTAGCACCGGAGTGGGCAATGAATCTGCCAATCACGTCCAAGATGGATGTTTATAGCTTTGGGATTGTTTTGTTAGAGATAGTGACCGGAAGAAGCTCGTTATCCAGTTCAACAGGACATCTGGTTCAGTGGGCCTCTGCAATCATGAGGGAAGGGAGGGCTATTGAGGAAGTGGTGGATCCGAGGTTGCATGGAGATTTTAATTCGGCAGAGGTGAAGAGAATCCTAAAAACAGCACTGCTCTGCATCGAGCAAGACAAGGATGTTAGACCATCCATGAGTAAGGCTGTCGAAATGCTTTCTCAACCTGATTCCTTTACATCATCAGATTCTATTTTGCCGAACGACTCAGCCAAATCATTTCCAACTCTCTCTTCCTCTTCATTCGCAGTTGAGAGTCAGCGACAAGCGGCAGAATCACAACGGGTATAATTATAGGGTTAGGATTTACTATTTGTAAGAGTATGTATGTTGGGTAGAAGTAAGATATGGGGTTAGGGTTTAATATTGGGAAGCCTTGGTATGTTAGTTACAAGTAAGATAAAGATATGAGGTTATGGTTAAGTATTCCCAAGAGTTTGTAGGCCAGGGATATGCATTTGTTTTCAAATATTTAAATTTTAAGGCAGATTTTTATTTTTATTATTCATATATAACATATAATATTGCAGATATTATTATTATATTATATTTTTTCCATCAAACTATTTATATGATATTATTGTTGTTTATGAATTAATTTTATCTATAATAATAAGCTTAATGATTGGGTGTGTGCAGTATTGATATGTGCTTAACATGTCAGGAAAAATATTGTATCACATGCTAAGCCTGTTGTTAAATATAAACTTAGAGACTGCAATGTATGCAATATTGAATACGTGGCAATAAAATAAACGCGTTCATCATGCTCTGTAAGTTGGAGATGAACCAGAAGTTCCCATGACCGCTTATTATTTTACAACATGGATGGTTTAGTTTCCAACGGCAGCAGAGTCAAACAAGTTAACGATATGCTGACACAAAATTTGGAACTTTCCTAGCAAATTCTTTGAGCGACTCCGTGGTAATGCTTTATAAGGCCGACCTAAAGGATAATGGAATTGTTTACACGGTGATCTTTAATTTTGATAAGAGATTCATCACCTTTGCAATTTTTAAATGATAATTAATATTTAATATATTATTTATATTATTTTAAATTCATTAATGAATAGTAAATAATATATATAAGTTGTTTTTTAAAATAAATTATTTTAAATATTTATTTAAAATTATTGAATTGTGTATTTTGTTAAAGGATGTGAATTTCTTTATTGAGAAGTTCAATTATGATGATTTGTGTTGAACAATTTTGATGTTTGTAGATTTGTGAATCAAATTTTATTTTATTTTATTTTTTTAATTGTAAGTGATTTCACTTTTATTAGCATTGGTATTATCTTTTCCATGTTATTATAATTGATTAATCATTTGGTTTGTACATAAAGTTATATAGAGTTTTTATTTGGTATTAGAGAAGGGTTTTTTTGGGATAATCATGTCAAATTCTTGTTAAAATTGGAGTGTAGACATCATTTCCAACCAAAATTGTATTGACCACTCTAACTTAATCAAATAATGTTGCACATATAAATACACAATTCTTGTTTCAAGATGAACAAACTATCTTGGACACATAATCTATCGATTGAAGGAATATCTCAAGTACACACTAATTTAAGAAGCTAGCTAGTTGGAGAATAGATCTCTTAAACCAATTAGATCTTACACTCTTAGAAAATATGAACAAACTCTCTACATAGAGATGAACTCTACCTAATAATAACTAATAATCCTAACAATCAAATAAGATCACACACATAAAACAAGTAGGAGGTACATACTCCAACAATCATAACCCCTTGCTCATTCTAGAATTTAAGGGAAGTGATTATCAGTAACGGTGCATCATGACAATGACATTTAAAAAAAACATATTTATAGGAGATTGTAGAAATAGGTTATGAGGAGCCAACTGATTGGAACACTTTTACAACCAATGATAGAGCGATTAAGATGGAGGTGAAAAAAGAAGAATGTTGAAGATTTATTTCACATTCATATAGTTCTAGAGAAGAGCTTATTTCTAAGAATTGCAAGTGCAGAGATAACTTAGGGTGCTCACTCTACAAGAAGCTTACCAGGGCAGTGATCAAGACAAAGTTATCAAAATATGGACAATAAAAATAGAGTTTGAGAATCTAAATATGCAAGAAGTTTAAAATATGATGACTATTGTGTGTGAGTAAAAGATGTATTCAATAAAATGGCTACTTTTGGAGAAAATGTAAACAAAGAGGTTGTGATTTAAAAGGTGTTGAGGTCTCTAACACTAAGGTGGAACCACATTGCCATAATCATTGAAGAAAGCAAGGATTTGTCTACCCTTTAGTTTGATCTCCTAGTTAGATCTGCTATGTCTCATGAAGAAATATTGAGAGATTCATTTAGAAAAAGTGATGAGAAAGCTTTCTCCTACAAATTGCAAATTACAAAGAATGAATATGCCAACACTAGCACCAAAATAAACCAAACCCAAGGTATAAGTCAAAATTAAAAGTATTCAAGAGGAAGTAGAGGAAGAGGTGGTTCAAGAGGTAGAGGTAGAAGCCGATTTGATAGAAGAAATAGCTTGTGTTATCATTGTAATAGATATGGGAACTTTGAAAGGGATTATGGATTCAAAGGATGTAATAATAAAAGGGTGTTAATTATGCTCAAGAGGGTGATGAGGCCTCTCCAAACTATTTATTTTTATCTTATGACAAAGTTGAAAATGGTACTAAAGATGTATGATATTTAAATTAGAGGTGTTCTAACCACATATCAAGAAATAAGGATCTTCATTTTACAATGGATGAAAGTTTCAAATCCAAAATCAAGCTTGGTGATGAAAAAACATTTGAGGTGAGTTATGGGAATCCATATTAAATTAGGTACATAAAGTATTAAAGACATTTATTACACTTCACAATTAAAGCATAATTTATTGGTTTTTACATGAATGTCAAATGAAGGCGATAGTCTTCTAAGGATTTTCTCAACAACCTTTTGATCTGTGACAGTCTCCCCATGAGCTCTAACCTCATTTACTACCTCCATGACCTGAGTAATAAACTGATCTACTAATTCAACATCTTTCTTTTGTAGATTTTCAAACTCATTCTTGATGCCTTGATGTAACTTTTCCAATATCTCCTAACCTAGATGGACACTAGTTGCTACGAAAATCTTAAGAAATATGGAGTCTTCAACTCAATTTTACAAATTCCATAGTGCTCTTGAATCCTTTCTTTTTCTCTCTACTAGTGCATCTCTTTGGGCTCTTGCCATTACTACTAAATATCTAGTTCTTCATATTTGTTGACTACTGCTTCCCAGTAGTCCAAATTCTTCAAAAAGATATTTATCTTTATTTCCCATAGTGGATAGTTGGTACTATTCATTATGGAACCTTTGTGAGTTCTAATGATTGGTGGAAGCCATGATTGACTTCTGTAATATCTCTTCCTTACTATAAATTGGAAAGTTTCTCATTGATTTTGAAACCCTTATAAAAGTCTCATTGCTTCACTTCTGGAAAGGAAAAAATAAAAATACTCAAAACACCCTATTATAATAACAAAATCACTTTTCACCAGTTTTTTAATTTATTTTGGAATAACCATTTTTAGTTTTTTTTAAATACCCATATTCTCAAATTTAATGTATATATATACTTTATATACCCATATCTCAAAATTTAATGTGCTATATATATATATATACGCTAATAATATACACTTATATTATATATATATAATATATATATAGCTATATATATATATTTATATATATATATATATATATATATATATTATATATATATACTATATATATACTAATTATATATATAATTTTAATATATAGTATATATATATTTCATTTATTTAAAATTTTAAATCACCTTTTTTAAATATGGAAAATAAATAACTAAATTCATAAACCACTTTTATCTAGTGATTTTTTTTTAATTTTTTGAAAAAATATTTGTAAACCAACACCTTGAAACTTGAAACAATTGACATTTTATTATTAATCGAAAAGATTCACGCGTATTTTTCTTCCCTAAAAAAATATTGGTCCTCAAAATTGAAGCTGATCTCCTCCATCCCTCAACAAATTATGAAGTTCAGCTCAATTTTTTTCTTCCTTATACAATGGAGCTTTGATGTAGATGGCATCCCTTCTGGATCATTTTGCGAGGGTAAATAGCGGCTCCTGCAAAGAAAAGTAGTTCCTCTTGGCTTATTTATACGAGAGAGTGTCTTCCTTTAGTGGTTGTAGCTTAGCGAAAATTTGCTTCAACATTTTTTTTTAATAATATCGACTATTTGCTTAATCACAAGTCTCACATGGCTCCAATGCCCATGGATTCAATAGTAGCAGACAATTCTGGATACTTGCGTTAGCCCTTTGATACAATAACTTGATCAAAAAAAATTCATGCTACAATGTTTTATGAACAAATTTTGGTGGTTGCTTCATTTCTTTTCTTAAGAGTGGTGGGATCAACATATGACTCTCCCTATGTGTTGGAAACCCATCTAAACTGTTTTTCACAAGATTTTACTAGCAGCTAGGGAGATCTATGGTCAAGTTTAGTGAAACTCCATATATATATATATATATATATAAACTTATGGATTGAATTAATGTTATAATAAGATGTTAAATTAACAAGAACAAATATGAATAAAGATAATGCAAAACACATGGGGCATAGTTTGCCTTTCTAGCCATTAAATAGATTTTATAATGCATGAGAAATTTTTAGAATTTTCTAGTAACACTATGAGATTCTAGCAATGTTTATAATTAACGAGCTTTAAATATATTAGTTATGTAAAAATGACTTGATTTAACATGTAATTGATTGTTCCACTTTAAACAACATGCAACTAATTGCTCACTCTAGTTAACAGAGGAGATTACTATACTTTAATAGTTTACTTAATAGATCTTTTGGCATTTTTTTTGGAATTTGGTGATATTTATAATTAAATGACCAATTTAATTAATATATATTTTTGCTTCTTTTTTTTCTCGGAATATGGTGATACAATAATGAGATTACGATTTCTTGATATTTAAAATATGCTTTTGAATGCATAAATGGATTGAGTGCCCTAAACAATTTCAAAGGCACTTAGACAAATTACACAAATAAGCCTGTAATAGTTAGACTACATTGTTTTTAAGCATCTCATGTCTAACTCTTTTACCTTTTGGCTCTTTTTGAACTTGCATTACAGGTATCATAATTCCACCCAAGATTCTGGACATGACAATTTTTTTTTTAATTAAATTGAAAAACAAAAAAATCATAACTATATTTGATATAAATCTCAACCCTCTATGATTACTTTTAAAAATATTATGTGGAGTTTAAATCTAATGTAGGAGCATTGCCCCCACCCTAACCAAATTCGATCCTAGCAACTTCCACAAGGGCATTGTGGAAGCCATTGAGCAGGACATGAAATTCCTTTCAATTTTTATGTAATTGTAAATGTTTAGAAGCATCTCGAAGGCTATCGTGGCAATATTCCTCACTAGGAAATAGTGTTTTTTTAGTTGTGTCAAGGGCTACCATCTTTAATGTAATATTAGGCCAGAAAGGGCTAGGAAAATTTTGAGTTAGGCTAATGGCCTTAGGCCTAAGAGGCCAAATATGTAATCATTTTATTTCTTCTAATATATACATGTGCACCTATTTGAATGCTTGTGAATTTTATCATGTCCATGGTCTTTTTAGAACCAATAGGGGTTGTTATGTTTGCAAGTGGTCAGAATCTCTACTCAACAAGATTTCACCAAAGAAAAGTTAATTCAAGGACCCTTGTAGTTGACCCACGAGCTTCAACACGACAAGTGCACATCGAGACCCCAACTAGCCCGACCTCCTACTTGGGGCAGAGCCCAGTTGGGCAGTCGAGTCCATCTCTAGTCAAGATCCGCCATAAAGGATTGAAATCTCGAACCCCAACTAACACAATTTGCCCAAATTCTAACGTCAAGGGAAATGTTTCTGTGATATTTTGGCATAGTTGATATGTGGTTTGGGGATCTAATTGTTGCACAAAAGATCATGAGTTGTTGTTGCTGAAATTAAAGAATGCATGGGCCCATAAACCACATGCTCCCAGATTGGAGCCACTAGTGGTTGGAATGAGGAACCCTTGGAATCGACCATTAATCAAATGGTATCAGAGTGCGAGAAGGAGACGATAATTTCTCAAGAGGTGAGGAAAGGAAAAACTTCCAAGCGAGAAAGGGAAGCTCGAAAGGTTCAAGGGGAGGCAAACCAAGATGCCAAAAGCATTAGCCAAAGGAGGAGAGTCGACGACGTCATATTAGTGAAGGATGCATAGTTGCAAATCAATCAAAGATACATGTGGAGATTTAATACCCCAATGGTGAAGATGGATGATATGCAATAGTAAACCCAAATGATCAAGAGATCATGGAAATTTTCAAGTGCGGGAGTTTGATGCAAGAGCATCGACCCCACCCCAACCAAATTCAATTCCAACAACTTCTAGAAGGGTGTCCTGGAGTCCATTAAGGATGACATGAAATTCCTTGATTTGTTTATGTAATTATAAATGTTTAGAAGCCTCTTGAAGGCTATCGTGACAAATTTCCTCCCTAGGAAGTTAGGTTTTTATAAGCTATGTGAGGGGCGGCTATCTTCAATGTAATATTAGACCAGAAAGGGCTAGGAAAAATTTGAGTCAGTCTAAGGGCCTCAAGCCTGAGAGGCCAAATATGTAATCATTTTCTTTCTTCTAATATATATCATGTGCACCATTTAAATGTTTGCGCATTTTATCATGTCCATGATCATTTTAGAAGCCACAAAAGTTGTTGTGTTTGCATATGGTTGCAGTCCCTTCTCAACAAGATCTCACCAAGGTTGGTCATAGGTGTGAATGCGGAGTTAACTCAAGGACCATTATAGTCATCATGCGAGTTTCAATATGACAAGTGCACATGGAGACCCCGACTAACCTGACCTCTTACTTGGGGTGAGGCCCAGTCAGGTGGTTGGTCCCATCTCTAATCGAGATTTGCCACAAAGGATTTAAAGCTTTGACCCAAACCAATGCAATTTGACCTTACCTCTGATGTCAAGGGAAATTTGTTTGTGAGATTTTGGCATAGTCAAAGCATGGTTTGGGGATCCCATTATTGTACAGAAGATTGTGAGTAATTTCTACTGAAATTAGAGAATCCATGGGCCCATAATCCATAGGCTCCTGGATTGGGTCCACTATGGGTTGGAATGAGGGACCCTTGGAATCTATCATTCATCAAAGTCTCTACCATCCATAATTATGGATACTTAAATTAAAATTCTGCAAACATATTATGAAGTAAATGCTTGAAATATTAGAAATTGTAGCAAGAAAAAGGCTCAATTTTGACTTGTGCCTTAGTCAAATTGAGTAATTCAATGTTCCATATCTACAAGATGAGTTGTATAGTAGTTAACTTGTGTTCCATGGCCTTGTCTACTAGTCTACTCAGTAAATTCGAGTTATAAGCTAGAAGTAAAGTTGCGCATGTAGTGATTGCTAAGAATTAGCAATATAGTTGAGATATTGTTAGTTGAACTCAGTTAACTGAGATCAAGTCATTAGTTGAGTCAGTTGAAGGTCATTTGAGTAGTAGAATTGTTGTTAACTCACTTATCTCTTAATTAACTAGTCAATCAACTGAAAATAGGCACAGTAATGCATGTAATTCGAATTGCCTAGTTGAGGTGGAGAAAAAGTCATGTTTGTATTTATATGTGTAGATTATTGAGTGTACAGTGCTTTTGCATAGGTGATCAATTCCCCTTGGATTTTCACAAGTAAATAGGGAATTTCCTTTTTTTTTAAGGAGCTTAATTCCTCTAGGATTTTGCAAGGAAATAAGAGGTTAGATGAGGCTTGAATTGGCTAAGTATTGGCCATATTAGGTCAAGAGGTAGGAGACCAATATTGTACTACAGGGTGTGCTTCAAAGTTGGAGCAAGACATTGTAATTATTTCTCTTTTCATTTGAATTAATACAAAGCATTGGTGTGGTTTTCCGAGTTAAGTTCCCCTGTAAATCATTGTGTTATTGTGGTTTTGATGGTTGCATTCTATTGCATGTGTTTCTAAATTGTGATTTCCATTCCACATAATAGTAAAATAAGTTTGTAATCTCTTGTCTTCAATTCTAGTGCATCAGTAGTAGTAAATTTCTATTAATTTTTACGCAAAATTCTATTCCAAAATACACACATATTCATACATGTTATGTTATGTTATCTAAACATTTCAACTATGTCAAATTAGATAAAAATAAAATAAAATAAAGTAAAATAATAAATTAATAATTATAATTATTAATTAACACATTTTAATTGGATCAAATTACATAAATAAAAATAAAAGTAAAATAAAATTAAAAAAATAATATCATGTAATATAAACATTAGCTATTTTGAGACTTACAACCCATGGTATTCTTGTAAACATTTTAAGGTTTCATAATAAAAGCATTTCTATTAAACTCCCTACTTTTCCTTTTCACTATTGTTTATTAGAATAAATAATCTCTTTATTGATGATGATGATGATGATGATGATGATGATGATGATGATGATGATATATATAAGTTACCATAATTTGGGTATTAGTTGTTGTGGGAATGATATATGGTTTTGAAAAGTAGAGAGAGATATGTATCAATAATTACTTCCATGAATGGATTTTTACCACTTGCAAGTGATTTCAAGTCTAATAATTAAATAATTAAATTATTTCTATTAAACTTTTTATGTTATGTATTATTGGAAAATATAACTGGATTTAATATAAACTACATAATCTCGTAATTTGCTTCACTACAACACAAAGGGGGTTTTAAAACAATTTTTGGGTAAATTTTCTTAACTTGAGACAAAAGAAAACTTGTCTATTATCTTTAAGCAGGTGTCTCAAATTAAATTGTCTTAAATATTGTCTCTATAAAGACAATATATAACACAAGCATTTTTGTCTCTCCAGAGACAATTTCATTTTTGTCTCTCTAGAGACAATAAAAATTACATTCAAAGATAATACAACATCACTTTCGTCCCTTTAGAGACAATATCAGATAATGAATCTAGAAAAATATCTCACCATTGAAATAAACCAATATTAAAAGTATTTAATTAAAAATAAACTACAATATTATGTATTAATTCATATTAGGACACAGTGGAATTGAACCACAAACCTCCTTCTTATAAAGAAGATGCTCTTCCATTAAGCTAGCATCCTCTAAATAATTATGTGAGAGTTATTAAATAGTGAAAATAAAAATACAGCCAGATTAAAATCACAACAACTGAAATTATATCAAAATCGCTCTCAAAATAAATTTAATAAAAGAACTTTATAAAGTAGTCAAAAATATCAGTAAATTGAAAATAATACTTTTGACTGGAATGGTTGAAAACACAATAAATAGATTTACATTAAAGTTGGACCAAAAATAATAAAACAACAAAAACCCTTGAAACACAAATATGCCAATAACTTTGAAAATAATATAGGCATGATGATCCTTTATTTTTGGTGGCTCCTTTACACTAATGGTGAAGAAAAACATCATCAACATCTAAAACCTAACTCAAGGTGGAAAAGAATAATACCTACTCTTGCTACTAGGTATTTGGCATCACCAAGCTGATGTTATACTACTTAGTCTTATGAGGAGTTTCTTGAATCAATTCAGTATTGGGATTTAGTCGAGGTTCATACTGCAAGTAGCTTGATGTCAGTCCAACTAGTTCAGTTGCGTCTTCATTTGCATAATATCCATCTAAGGACAAGTCCATCAATGCTAACACATTCTTCCATCGTATAAAATATAAGGCCCACAACAACAGTTCCCATATCATAATTTCTGACATAATTTCAAATAACCATGGAGATTGGAATCTATAAGTATCATCAGAGAAAGTTCAACCTGTACTAGACTTATATGAAAATGAGGGTGAAAGGTACCTGTTTTTCTATCTGTCCCCAAGTATTTGAGGTGGAAACCAACAAAGGGAAGGAAATGAGTTTCCATAAACAAGAACACTCAAGATAGATTTTTTAGGAAACTGCAAGAAACAAAGGTAATGCCAGGAAACAATTTTGAAAAATGTGAACAAAAGATCTTTTCATTGAGGTTATTTCCCTTCACCTCCCATAAAATATCTTAGTTTTTTTACTTGAGCTTTCATGTTTTAGAGATATTTCTTTTGATCTAGTGAGCTAGGGAAGGATTAGAAAACCCTTTATTTCCTTCTTTCTATTTTTTCAAATAAAACATCTAAGAAATTAATGCAAAAACATTGGAAGCTCCCAAGAAATTTCCAGAAACAGTTGAGGCATTTCCAGCCTTGTGGAAATGATTTCTCGTATCTAAAATGATGAGCCTCATTATTGGGTAATTATATGGACCTTAATCCACCTCCTAGCTTAGTAAAATCAACTCTTCTCACAATTTATTAGATATTTTGATTGTATTTTGTTTAATGAGATGAGTCAAAGTGAGATATTATGCCTAGTCGGTTAATGTGCATTGATTGCAGGTTTGTGAGAGAAAATCATGGAATTTTGGCTAATTAAGGGCTGAAACTCGAATGAGACAAGGAGGAGAGATTTTAGGAGGAAGATCCTTCTCATTGACTCCTCCCTCATTCGAATATTACTCCATCAATCACACTAGCTCGAAGTATAAGCATCCAAGTCATGGAGATCAAAAGGCAGTCGAGCAAGTGACAGTTAAAGCGCTAGTTTATCTCAAGTTTGGGAGCCGAGGCTCCCTAGATTTAAGGAATTCATTGAAAACTTCACTTGTATAAATAAAGAGGCCTAGAGCCTCATTAGGATTCGAATTTTTGCTATAAAAACACTAGTCATTTTCGAGTTCAAGACTTGTGGAAGACATTGTTATGTAATTTTCTATTTTGATAATGAGAATGAGTAATTCCTTGATCCAGCAATGAGTTAACTTAGAGTGATTAAGCTCTTGGGTTAGGGCCCAACCCTAGTAGAAAAGGCTTCTCTTCTTGTATTTTTATGCTTAGATTGATTTCATAGATTAATGGTTGAACTGTCTTTAGAATTATTTCGTTGCAAGTAGTGTAGATTTGATATGTTTTCTTATTAGTTTGCTTCCATTTATGCTTTACTTCAGTAGTAGATTGTAAGAGATAAAGGAACATCAAAAAGTTGTCAGTAGGTGGTTTTTGCCTAACTCCTTTCTTCAAGGATCATGGTTTGAGGAAAGAACTCATATGCAGCCCCAAAAAGATAGAATTCTACTTTCTCGTGGAATTTAGGGGTTTCTGTACTTAGGCCAACATTTGATCGGTTTGAAATAGTAGGATTTAGTTATCATTTATTTTATCTTCAATCTTACATTATATCTCTTCAATGTTCCATCTTATTATGCAAGTTTTCTTCATGCATGAAGTAGGAAGCTAGCTCATGAAATTCTGCTTTCCTTAGATAATTGAAATTCTTCTTATTTGCATAATTTTTGGGTAAATGTCCATTTATGATGCAGTGCATGTGTTTCAGAAGTATAGAGAGATTTCATAGTTAGCACCCTCATCACAACTTCATCCATCCATGATGATTCCTTGCTTTGACTAAAACCCTCACCAATTTCATCATTTCACAAGGAAACTTGTCCAAGCTTGTTGAGCAAATCCAACCATCTCCCAACTTTGGTTTTGAGTTATGAAGTGGTCCTAGGTACTCCCTTGCCTCATTCCATCCACCAACCACCTTCCGTAAGCCTTCCATCACCTTCAACACCCATCCTTTTTCTCTCAGTTGTATCCTATAGAAATACAGGGGATCTTGTAGGTTTTCAAGACATCCTGTAGAATGCATTAGGATATCCTATAGGTTGACCTGTAGTGGCCTGTTTTGAGGAAGAATTGAGGAAAATTCCTCAAGGAAGCTAACAAAGTGTCCCTACTTGTCTCCCAAGCCTTTTGACCCTTCACCATCATCGCTAAGCGACCTGCCATATCACCAAAAGGGATTAGCTTTCACACTCTCACATAAGAAGAAGACAAGAAGAAAAACAAATTTATTTTATTCATTTACATGCAAAACAGTAGAAGGTTTGATGGTTTGAATCTGCATGCTTAGGACAGTAGGATTGCATACATTTTCACCTAACATTCTTTTGAAGCGAGGCCTCTTAGCAGTTAGTTAGAAAATGGTGTGTTTTAGCATTTGATTTCAGTCTTTTTCCTTACTGTAGTAGACGAGATTTATTTTAGAGTAGAGTTCCCTTTCCCTCATTGGTAATAAAGCTTCTTCTGAATCCATAGAAGTCTGGTTTGGAAAGCCTTAGTGGTCTATCGCTAGCTTATCAGTGACAAAGGGTAGGCCAATCACATTTACTTGTGTATACAGCACTGTCACCTCCAAGTTTGTACGAACCTTAGGTTCATAAAGTAAAATTGGTAGCCCCAAGAGTTGTAGCATTCTTGTTGCAATACTGGCGCTCATCACTTTTTGGTGCCGTTGCCAGTGAGGTGTCTGAGTAATATGTGTTTACTTCTTTCTTTCTTCCATTTCTTGTTTTTGATATTCTGCTATTAGCTTCATTTTTGAAAAAGTACTTTAGATGGTTTTCTTTTCCATTATGCTTTCTTTGCTTTCCTTTCCATTCTGAAAGTAAGATTTCATTCAAGCAATTAGTTTTCATTCAGTCTGCAATTTCAATTCTACAATTATTTTCAAATCTTGAAGAAAAAAAATTACAAAACAAAACAAAAACACTTCTTTTATGCCTCATAGGAATAGGGATAACTTAGGGAAATTTTTGCCAAATACCCCCACTACTTCGAACATCCAACCTTCCCTCTTCTTCGGTGGTTGTGAATTGGAGGAACCCTTAGGTGAACAACCATATACACTTGAAGAACCTACAGGGGAAGAATAAGAAGAACCCATTCCAACTGGCCCAATGGCTGAAAATAGAAATGACAGAGGAAATAGAGAAAGAGTTGTGTAGAAATTCTCACTGTAGATCACCTGATAGTGAAATATACTAAAGAAAAATACTTGATCCACTTCTACAAACAATTATGCAGAAGCTTAATTGAATATCAACAAGATCAATTGAACACATATAACTGATAAGAAGAAATCAATCACACATAACACAAAAGATATAACCAAGGGAAAGCATCAACCTAAAACCCCAACTCTGCATTATCATACAAGTGGAAATATAACCATTATTACAAAAAGAATCATCTCAAAAGCTATCCTTCTCTCTTTGGAATACCTCTGCTGCTCATAGACAATCAAAGGTCTCTATCTAACCTCTAGTTTGCCCTCCAATCCTCCTATTTTTTGTGCAATTTTGACTGGGTTCTAGTGCAGCTACTTGTGTGAATTTGCCTCTTCACACACTCACTAACCTCTGATCCAACTACGCAATCTTGAAGGAGATAAATCCTCATCATGGATGAGCTCCCTTTATAGGAAAAATATTCATCCAACTGATAATACACTGTCCCTTCTCCGATCTCAACTGGGTCTTTGTCTGAACTGACATGCATGAGTTATTCATGAGAGAATATTCAGTTATCTAAAGTGCAGCAGTTATATGCAAGCATGCGTTAACTAACTGAACTCACATTAATTTAAACAAATTGTTTAAAGCAATCTAACTAGACTTGACTCAGTTAACTAAGCCAACTAATTACAACTCAAATTAGAACTCATCCTTATCTCTTTAACTAATGGATAAATTCCTCAATTAATGGATAAACTGTTGCATGTCCTCACATAGACCTCATGTTTGATTTTTCACAACTAATTAACTCATGGAGAATTAATTAATTTATTTTCAAACAGTTGTTAAGTTCAAATTCGAATTTTACTTCCTATTTCTAGTCTAGGGGCTGAATAGGAATCCGTCCTGAACTGCTAAAAATAGAATGCTATTTTTAGCACTTCCATTTTTCATTCCTTGTTGCCCAAACTAGAAACATACTCTGATGCTGAAACTCTACTTAATGCTAACAAGTGCTCCCTCTCTGACCTCTGAGATGCTGTAACACTCCATGCATCTCGGACTCCTACATTGTAGCTCTCTCTGCCACTCCATCCACATCTGTCTCTACCCAATCAATAAGTCCTGCTACTCCTCATCAGGGCTCCCGTAGCAAAGTCAAATCAAGGAGGTTCAGTACCTCAAGGGTCCTGCCCCCATATCAGCCTCCATGGGACGATCACTCCACATCGCCCCACCTCCTACCTAGAGGTATGGCTTCATGTGATCCCTCTGCCCACCTGGCTCGAAATTTCCCCCTACTGGAGGTCTCTACATGAGTAGATGTATCTACTCGATCTCCACTCAGCTTCTCTAGTTGTGGCTACTCCAGAACCTCCTGAAGTTGCTTCACTAATCATGGTTCCTCCACAATCATCTGAGACTTCTTTTGGCGCTGCATGTGGAGAGGTAATGTAATCTCCCTCTCAACCACCAAGTATATAACCTTTGCCTTGCTCCTCAAGGATTTTCATGCATCTTGTACCTCAAGTACATATAGGTTCTTGGCTAGCATGCCAATCTGTTTCATATTTCCCGCCGTCACGAAATTTTCTAGAAAAAGTGTTGATTTTAAATTAGAAATATCTCCCTCATCCGAACTCCGATTCAACCAATTTTTTTTGTTTTATTTTGGGTACTTTTCCGCAAGGAATCCAAATATGCTATTTGTTTCTGAAAATTTTGTACAAAAATTTTCAGATCTGCTCTGCAAACTCTCAACCCAAAACTGAAAACTTTGAAATCTCCTCTCAGTATATTGTTGTCTCCTTTGATCACCTTTCCTCTTATACCATGTAGAAATTCTCACTGTAGATCACCTGATAATGCAATATACTAAAGCAAAATACTTGATCCACTTCTACAAACAATTATGCAGAAGATAAATCGAATATGAGCAAGATAAATTGGACACATATAACTGATAAGAAGAAATCAATCACACATAACATAGAAGATATAACCAAGGGAAAGCACCAGCCTAAAACCCCAACTATGTATTATCATGCAAGTGGAAATATAAATAGTATTACAAAAAGAATCAGCTTAAAATCTATCTTTCTCTCTCTGCAATACCTCTGCTACTCATAGATAGTCGAAGGCCTCTATCTAACCTCTGGTCTGCCCTCCAAGCCTCCTATTTCATTGCGCAATTTTGATTAGAGTCCAGTGTAGCCACTTGTGTGAATTTGCCTCTTCACACACTCACTAACCTCTGATCCAACTACGTAGTCCTGAAGGAGATAAATCCTCATCATGGATGAGCTTCCTTTATAGGAAAAATATTCATCCAATGGATAGTACAATGTCCCTTCTCTGATCTCAACTGGGTCTCTGTCTGAACTGACATGCATGAGTTATTCATGAGAGAATATTCAATTATCTGAAATGCAGCAGTAGTATGCAAGCATGGATTAACTAACTGAACTCACATTAATTTAAACAAATTGTTTAAATCAATCTAACTAGACTTGACTCAGTTAACTGAGCTAACTAATTACAACTCAAATTAGAACTCATCCTTGTCTCTTTAACTGATGGATAAATTCCTCAATTAATGGATAAAATGTTGCATTTCCTTACATAGACTTCATGTTTGATTTTTCACAACTAATTAACTCATGGAGAATTAATTAATTTATTTTCAAACAGTTGCTAAGTTCAAATTCAATTTTTGCTTGGGACTGACTAAAATAGGAATCCATCCTGAATTGCTAAATCCAGCACTGGTACTCAAAATACTATTTTTAGCAGTGTTATTTTTAGCACTTATATTTTTAGAATTTCTTATTGCCATTTTCAACAAGTTGAGGGTGCCTTTCCAATTAGAGAAACTAATGGGGATACAAAGATGAAGAATATAAGCCCCTTTTCTCTTCCTAATTTCCATGGCCTGACCTCAGAAGATACAGACACTTTCTTGTTTTAGTTTGTTGTTATATGCAGAACCTATGATTACACCAATGATGAGTAGAAGTTGAAACTATTCCCATCCACTCTCAAGGATGCTGGTTTATGTGTTTACCTGGGGATAGCATCACAACTTGGGCTCAGATGCAGCAAGCCTTCAACAACAAGTATCGAGACTACTACACGTCTAAAGACACGAAAGACAAAAATAATTAGGATGACCTTAGGGCATTATGAATCCCTAGAGGATTATGAAGAAAGATTCCATCTTAGCTACAAAAGGGTCAGGAGCACACTTGATCTTCAGTCATTGAAGCTAGTCCTGCTTAGAGGGGTAAGGGAAGATCTTCTGGATACCCTAAACTTGCTAGCAATAGGGGACATCTACGAGCTACCCTATGAAGATATCAAGACTATCTTTAGAAACCATTCTAGGGCAGCTAGGAAAAAGGGTAGGGGTAGTCAACCCATGGTCAGTCCATCCTCTTCCAACACATCCATCAAGGGTGAAATTGGAAACATGCTGGAAGATTTCAAGAGTGAGATGTTGCAAACCCTTGCCCTATAGATGGACACTATCCACATTAAGATAAAACCAGAGGAAGTAGAGAGAGCCTTAGCCATTTCTTACCCTAGATGCATAAGGAGGCACCCTAGGAATGAATGTCCATTAAACTTGGTTGAAGTCTTCTCAGTTTGTGAAGAAAACCACTCCACAGACAAGTGCCCTTCTCTACCTAGACTAAAAGTTGTATATCAGGGAGCTAAAGGGGTGACTGAACATCTATGCTACATAAATCAAAGGACACCTCATGGGCCTCGGCCATACCAGCAGGTCATGCAAGGCTCATACCATGCATATTCAACCCCAACCAGATCACATCCATTCCCTCTTGGGGGCCTCCTTATCATCATTCCTGGTCTACACCTCCTCCTTGGTCCTTTGCACCTCAGTACCATTCCCATCTGACCGGCCAATCATTTCAGCCATATGCTCTGCCATAACCTCAGTGGAATGCATTTCCGTAGGGGTGTAAGCCCCCATACAATAATGCTACAGCTTTATTGCCTTCACCAACTACTCAACCATAGATTTTACACCCTTCTCCACCTAAACAACCCCATATGCCTGCTCAGCCAAATCCGAACCCAAACAACAGACAGGCACAACACGTATATAGTGGAGAGACATCATATCCTTCTTATGATGTGGAGTCTCAAGAAATAAACCTAAGATCTGGGAGAGTACTCCCGGACAACCAACTTCTACCTCCACCTATGGAGAGTGAGGAAGAAAGAGAGGAAATGATGCCTAAAGTAAATCCACCACCCTTTCCTGAGAGATTAACCCAACCACTCCAGCCTACCCCAGAAGAGAGTGAACTTCTAGGAGAATTGAAAAATCTATGTATCAAAATTCCACTTCTCCAAGCCATAAAGGATGTACCTATTTACAACAAGCTTATTAAGGAGAACTGCTTCAAACATCTAGGGAGGTGAAAAAGAGACGCCCCTACCATTAATTTCATTGGATAGTTGTTCGCCTTAATGCTGGAGCAGGTAATTTGTCCAAAGTATTTGGACCTTGGAAGCCCTGTAGTAGATGTGCACATCAATGGCACCATTGAGCCACACACTTTGATTGATCTTGGAGCTGCCCTTAATGTGATGACTAAGGACACCATGCTCAATTTGAATCTCCAGGGTTCATTGAGAAAGACCACAACAGTCTTGCAACTTGCAGATCATTCCAAAGTGACCCCTGAGGGGATTGTGGAGTATGTGATGGTCTCCATTGACTCTTAGGAGTACCCTACAGATTTCCTAGTTCTCCAACCTAAGTCCAAGCTTACTGGTTACCCTCTCATCCTTGGGAGGCCCTAGTTAGCCACTTCCAATGCCTATATTAGTTGCATGACTGGAAATATGACTATAAAAAATGGGCATATGTCCAAGCAGTTAGTCCTGTAACCTCCTGCCCAACCATCTATAGAACCTGACTTACCTTTATGGATGGAGGAGGAGGAAGAAGATGAATTTTTTTCAGCCCAACTCTATAACTTAGAGACAACCATGGGAGGAGGACAACTGGATGAAGATTATTTGCTTGAACACATACTCTAAAGTCCAACTCCTAGTACATTATCCTTAGAGGTAGTAGTAAAAGAAACCTAGAACAACCATCAGATCGACCTATGCTTAGATGATTCAAATGCTACCCGTGTCAAAATCATAGAATTCGGCCATGAGAGAACTTTGAAGATCAACCCATCTCTTTCTGTACAACAAGAAGAAAATTTGTGCAACATGTTAAAGGAACATTTAGATGCCTTTGCTTGGAGTTATAAATAAATGAAGAGAGTGCACCCCTCGGTGTGTACTCACCACATTTATATGAAACAAGGTTTAAAACTAGTCTGATAACCCCAAAGGAGAATGAATCCAACTCTCAAGGATATAGTCAAAGAAGAACTGCAAAAGCTGTGATGCAAGATTCATTTACTGTTGGAAATAATACTGAGAGGGGGGGTGAATCAGTATTATCAGGTCAAATATTCCTTTTCTAAAACCAAATTGTATACACTACTTCAGTTAATTAAACACGTGTATATACACAACTATTCAGAAGGAAACCCGCGTATACAAAACAAAATTTTAATTTACTTTAACTTTCTGATGATGATTGTTAATCTGTGATGCAGAATCAAATAACCAGTAACCAGAGACAGTAAAACAGAGCAGAAAGAAAATCACACACAAGAACACAAGATATAAGGTTGAAACCCAATGTGGGTGAAAACCACCTACTGCAATTCGTTTTTATCTTTCTTTAATTAGAAACTTATGTTTACAATGTACTGGTGTAGTCCTTTACCAGTATGTAGGCTGCAACCTGTAGAGAGCTACAACTCTCACTCGTTTTCCAGCTTCTCCTGGAAGGGAGCTACAACCCTTTTAGCTCTTGCACTAGCCAAGATACTAGTACGTAGGTGCTGGCCTACAGAAGGCTATAGCCTTCTCTTTCTTCCAGGGACCACGTTTCATAAATTTTTCAGACTGGATCCATGAACATTAATCAATCATCAACAATCAACCAAACTCCTTTTCACCAATTCAAGTAGATACTTCTCTGATAGCTGTACCCAAATCACAGTACCAGAAACCATACACCAGAAAACTGAACTCAGAGCACAGCAGTAATAAACAGAAGCAGCAAGATCACAATTCAAAATATATACGCTACTTTAACAGCCTGAAACCTGCATGCATACGCTTCTGCGTATGGAACAACCTACGCATATGCTTCTTTACTTCTCTTATCCTGCGTGTATATGTGGCTTCGCTTCACTGAACCTGCGTACAGATCTATAAAGGATAATTCACTCTTTCAGATATTCAATCATTAATTAACCCTGATTATCAGGCTTATAGATTAAGTAAGTGCCACATCTAGCAGACCAAAATCATACAAAGATACTATCATTCAAGCTTAAAGATTATGACCCATGAATAGATCTTATCCTTCTTTTGCGCTAAGATTCCTCCTTCATTCAGATCCATATCTGCATCACAACTCAATTACCAATATACCAGCTCTAGCACTTTATCAGATATTCAATAATAATGCGGATGATCCTTTGCCACATGATCTCCTTCCTCTTTTATAGTCTTAGGCCTTCCTCAATACCATGGTCCAAAACCATAACATTTCAATACCATGAACCCAAAACTAGGGATCAACACATCTGTCGAGACGCCATGGTCCAAGACATAGGTTCAAATCCCAAGGAATAACTACCATGGACCAAAAGTATGATCCCCAACATATACGCGCTTTTTCAAC
>APFE031232574.1:2011-15157 GCA_000404065.3 Pinus taeda | reverse complement strand
CCCACCAACCTTGGTGGGCAACTCTGACTAGTCTGACACACCCATCCTCACAGGAAAATGGGATTAGGCTAGAATAAGATACCTTCGTTAAAGTTATGTGAGTGGAGTAACTCTATGCCATTCACCTTTGTCTATTTCGATAGAAATCGCTAAGGAAGCTACATCAGGGACAAGATGGAGTTCTTGGACATCTCCTCACTTGGAACGATGTACTAATATGTTTCTAAGATCGAGCAAAAGCTTAAACAAAAGAAGCAACACTTTGGGTCTGTGAATCCAAAGAACAAAGGAAAAAGCTAAGGCGAGGTGACCCAATACAACACGTCAAAGTTACAAGAAAAGAAAACTACCTTGAAGTCAAAGAAGGACATGGAAAAGTGGTGTGAGTTCCATAAGAGCCCCACTCACAACACAAGTGAGTGTCGGGCCAAGCAGTCGCTAGTGGCTGAGATGAAGGCTTCAGAATGAGATGCATGTCTCGACCCTGAGTCAAAACCTGACAAGAGGAATGCAAAGGAAAGTAGACTACTTATTCAGAGCCCAACGCCATTGTTTCCAGCACCAAGATCCAGAAGAATGATCCTGAAGATCCAAAGGAGGGACAACATCTTTTCCACTCACATATGTAGGTGAAGGGTTCTCCGCTGCAATTCATTGTCGACAGCGGGATCCAAAAGAACCTCATTTCAGTAGAGGTCGTGAAGCGGTTGGGCCTACCAACTACACAACACCCTCAGTCGTACAGTATTAGTTTTCTTCACCAAGGATGAGATCTCTGAGTTTTCCAACAGTGTCACCCTTCCCTATAGCATCAATCCCTTCACAGATGAGGTATTGTGTGATGTTTCACCTCTTGATGTTTGTGATGTATTATTAGGCCAACCATACTTGTAGAAGCAACATGTTGTGTATGAGGAAAGGCCTCTCACTGTTATTATTTCTTTGGATAACTCATTATACAAGATACTAGAGGTAGCCCGACCTACCACCACCCCTTTGATCTCTACTAATTAATACAGTAAGATCATCTCCCAGAATAGGAAATTCATTTTCTTTTTGGTTTCTCTTAATGTAAAGGGAATATCATAGCCACATCCATGGCCCCTAAGAAAAATTCCTCCATGCAGTAGCAGCAAATGGATATGGTCACGAAAGAATACAGGAACATCTTCTCCTCATCCACATGGGTACCGTTGCACTATCAAGTATTCGTTCAATCTAACTCCTGGAGCACCTCTACCAAATGTGCCAATAGATCACCACTCCACTCTAGAAAATGCCAAGTAAAAGTAGCAACATGATCAACATCAGGTGCCACACAGGTTTCAAGTGGGCGGCAAATTATGGTTGCATCTACAAAAAGAACACCTTACAAGAGCCCATTGGAAGCTCAAACCATTCTGATATGTTCCTTACACCATTACCAAGGTTGTGGGAAAAAATAATTTGAAGCCCAACATTCCCCCATTCCTTAGCTTGCACCAAGTGTTCAATGCAGACCACCCTAGCCCATGCTTCCCACTATTACTGGACAGATCAAAATTGTAGAACACCTCACCAGGGACCATGTTCAGTAGTAGTTTCCCCATGTCATGGAGGCAATCAAAACAATGGGGACTATTGCTTCCTTAGATGAGAGGAATGATCTAGGTGGATGTTGGTGGCCACCCTCCTATCCCACTTGGACCCCCACAACTGTCTCTTTCAGTCTTTCAGTTTCCTTAATTGTAGCACAATTTACTATTTTTGCCAATTTGTTTTGGGTCCTAAACTTTCAGAGCCATTTTGAGGCCCTAAATGAAATTTTCTAGGAAAATCTGGAGCAAAATGAAACATGGACCAATGTTTCTCACTCAAAAGTTGTATTCCTCTGATAGATATTTCTATTGAGATATTTTTCACGTCAAATGGAGATCGTATGCCAAAGTTACAAGCCCGGAAGTTGATGTACCAATTTACCCAAATGGGGCCCATAGTTTGGCGCTTCATCTCCTAGGTTAGGTTTTTGGATATTTATAGTTTTCCATTATTTCTCAAAAATAAATAGGCCTTGGAGCCTCATTGTAACACAATTCAAAGGCATGTAACTACCACATCTCTCCTCAGAGATAAGCTACCATCATCCGAGCTAGTTTATTTCCATTTCTGTTTGTAAGCATATTTTAGTATTTTACATTAATAAAATGAAGTATTATTTCTATTGCATCTCTGTATTTATGGTCATATCTATAATTTGTTGCATTCCTATTTAAATCAACATCATTCGTATCAAAGCGATCCACTCTTTCTCTATTTTTCTTTGCATGTCCCCAACAAGGTCGGTATATAAGGAGTTAGGGCTTGAATTGGTCGAACCTATGCAAGACCAACCTCGCAAATCTTGACGGCCTCCCATGGCAGATGAAAAGAAAGACGAGGGCGTGGGAGAACCTATCAAAAATCTTACTTGAAGAATCCCTCGAGCGATAGAGGAACGCGATGATGGACAATTTTGCCCAGATCCTTCAGTAGCTACCCAGGGGTGACACATCTACTTCCAATAGCTACTCTGGAAGCGCCACACACGTTAAGTTACAAGTCAACTTTGATATTCCCATTTTCAAGGGTTAGATAGATGCAAATGTTGTAAATAAATTGTTAAATCTACTAGAAGGATATTTTTCTGTTCATGATTTTTCCAGCCAAGAAAATATCACTTTTTCACTTCTCAAATTCACCCCCCATGTCAAGGACTCGTGGGAAACCTACTGCGAGCAGAAGGATGAAAGTACAGCCTCATTGTTTTCATCCACACCCACTTGGAAATCGTTTTGGGATGCCATCAAGGAGAAGTACTACCCTGTCGAAAGCTATGAGGATAAATACATAAAGTCGACCACGCTGCAGCAGGGAAGGGACCAAGACATACCGAAGTTTACCAATATCTTTAATACCCTTCACATAAAGATGGGTATCAAGGATTCTGAGCAACATTTGGTACTCAAATGGCACGGTTGCCTCCATAGGTACATCCAAGAAGAGATGGAGTTCCTGGACATCTCCTCGCTTGGCATGATGTACTGATACACTGTTAAGATCAAGCATAAGATTAAACAACAGAAGTGAGACTTTGGATCTGTGAATCCGAAGAACAAAGGACAAAGCCAAGGCGAGGTGACCTAGGAAAACTCTTCACGATTGCAAAAAAATAACACCACCATGAAGTCAAAGAAGGACATGAGAAAGTTGTGTGAGTTCCATAAGAGCCCCACTCACAACACAAGTGAGTGTCGGGCCAAGCAGTTGTTGGTGGCAAAGTTGAAGGCTTTAGAATCAGATGCATGTCTCGAAATTGACTCAGAACCCGATAAGAGGAATGACAAAGGAAAGAATATTATTGATGTGGAGCCCAAGGCCATTGTTTCCATCGCCAATAGACAGAAGAATGAGCCCGAAGATCCAAAGGAGGGGGAGCTTCTTTTCCACTCACAAATGTGGGTGAAGGGTTCTCTGTTATAGTTCATTGTCAACAATGGGAGCCAAAATAACCTCATTTCAGTAGAGGTCATCAAGTTGTTGGGCCTACCGACTACACCATGGCCTTAGTCATACAGTATCGGGTGGCTCAACCAAGGATGAGATATTTGAGTTCGCGAGTAGTGTCACCTTAACTACAGTATTAAGCCGTTCATAGATGATGTATTGTGTGATGTTGCACCTCTTGATGTTTGTGATGTATTATTAGGCAATCCATACTTGTGGAAGCAACATGTTGTGTATGAGGAAAGGCCTCGTGCTGTTATTATTTCTTTGGGTAATTCATTATATAGGATACTAGAAGTAGCCCCACCTACCGCCACCTCTTTGATCTCTACTAAGAAATGCAGTAAGATTAGCTCCTAGACTAGGAAATTCATTTTCTTTCTAGTTCACTCTCAAAGTAAGGAGAAGATCATAGCCATGTCCATGGCCCCTAGGAAGGGTTCCTCCATGCAACAATATCAAATTGATATAGTCATGAAAGAATACAAGAACATCTTCTCCTCACCCACAGGGGTACCGTTGCATTATCAGGTCAAGCATTCATTCGATCTGACTCCCAGAGAAACTATACCCAATGGGTCGATAGATCACCACTCCATTCTTGAAAATTCTAGGTACAAGTAGTGACATGATCAACATCATGTGCCACACAAGTTTCAAGTGGGTGGAAATTCTGGTTGCATCTATAGAAAAATGCCTTACAAGATCCCATCAGAAGCTCAGACCACTTCGATATGGTCGTTACACCATTACCAAAGTTTTGGGAAACAATTCTTTGAAGCACAACATTCCCCCATTCCTTGGATTTCACCGAGTGTTCAATGTGAACCATCCTCGACCATGCTTCCCACCATTACTGGACACATCAAAGATTGTAGAATAGGACACCAGGGACCAAGTTCAGTAGAATTTTCCCCATCTCATGGAGGCACTCAACGCAATGGGGATCATTGCTTCCTAAGGGGGGAGGAATGATATAGGTCGATGTTTGTGGCCACCTGCCTATCCCACTTGGACCCCCACAACTGTCTCTTTCAGTTTTTTAGTTTCGTTAATTCTAGCACAATTTACTATTTTTGGCATTTTTTTCGGGTCCTAAACTTTAGAAGCCATTTTGAGGCCCTAAACAAGATTTTTTGGGAAAACCAAGAGGAACACAGGTTGTGGTTTGAAGTTTCTCACTCAAAAGTTGTATTCCTTGGATAGATATTTCTAATGAAGTATTGTGCGCATCAAATGGAGATTGCATGCCAAAGTTACGACCCTGGGAAGTTGATGTACCAATTTACCCAAACGGGACCCATTGTTTGGCACTTCATCGCCTAGGGTTATATTTTTCGATGTTTAGGGTTTTCCATTATTTCTCAATAATAAATAGGCCTTGGAGCCTCATTGTAACACAGTTCAGATGCATGTATCTACCACATCTCTCCTCAGATATAAGTGACCATCGCCTGAGCTAGTTTATTTCCATTTCTGTTTCTAAGCATATTTCAGTATTTTACATTAATGAAATGAAGTATTATTTCTACTACATCTCTGTACTTATGGTTATCTATGTAATTATTGCATTCCTGTTTAAACCCAGATCAATGGTATCAGAGCGGTTTCCTCTTTCTCTTTTATTCTTTGCATCTCCCCAATGAGGTCGGGATATAAGGAGTTAGGGCTTGAAATGGTCGAACCTTTGCAAGACCAGCCTTGCAAATCCCGACAACCTCTCATGGTCGATGAAAATAAAGATGAGGGGGTAGGAGATCCTATCAAAATCTTGCTCGAAGAAGCCCTCAAGTGATAGAGGAACGCGATGATGGACAAATTTTCCCAGATCCTTTAGCGGCTACCCAGGGGCGCCACATCTACTCCTAGCAGCTACTCTGGAAGTGCCACACCCTTTAAGGTGCAAGTTAACTTTTATATTCCCATATTCGAGGGTCAGATAGATGCAAAAGTTGTAGATCAATGGTTAAATCTACTAGAAGTATATTTTTCGTTCATGATTTTTCCATCCATGAAAAGATCACTTTTGCACTTTTCAAATCCATCCCCCACATCAAGGACTGGTGGGAAACCTACTACGAGCAAAAGAATGAAAGTACGGATGCAATGGTTTCATCCACACCCACTTGGAATTCGTTCCAGGAGGCCATCAAGGAGTAGTACTACCCTATTGAAACCAATGAGGATAAATACATAAGGTGGACCACATTGTGGCAGGGAAGGGACCAAGGCGTGCCAAAGTTTACCAATATCTTTCATACACTTTGCACAAAATTGGATATCAAGGATTCTGAGCGGCATTTGGTACTCAAATACTGTAGCTACCTACACAAGTACATCTAGGAAGAGATGGAGTTCCTAGACATCTCCTCACTTGGCACGACACATCGATACGTTGTTAAGATCAAGCAAAAACTTAAACAAAAGAAGTAAGACTTTGGATTTGCAAATCCAAAGAACAAATGACAAAGTCAAGGTTGGGTGACCTAAGACAACTCGTCGAAGCTGCAAGAAAATAACACCACCATGAAGTCGAAGAAGGAAATGGGAAAGTGGTGTGAGTTCCATAAGAGCCCCATGATGAGCCCCAAAATTGGTAACTTGTTGGGCTCATTTGGCCTAATTTTCCTTGTTCAGTCCTTGTTCAAATCCATCATTTTCTATAGTTTATGCATTATTTTTAGTATGTTTATGTCTTTGGTACGAATAAGGGAAGTCACTTTTCCTAGGTGGTTAACACATGTCTATTTTAGGTTTTTGACATATATTGGAGCAAAGTCAAAGCAATCATGAGCTATAATGCAGCCAATCCTAAGGTGAGGACTTGAAGGGGGGGTGCCTATGGAATTCAATGACCCTTCCTCGGGATCTTCACCCCCAACTCCGAGCTCCAAAGACCACCAAACTGAATCTAGAAGGCAGCCAAGGAGCATTTAGAAAGGGACTATTTAACTCACAGTTTGACAGTCGAGTTCCACAGATTGAGGAGGCCATCTAGGTCCCTCGTGATCTATAAATTTTTAGGCCTCAACCTTAGTAAAAAGACTTTTGAAACTATTGTGTACTTTGCACTTCAGTGCTACAACTCTATTTTGTTCCTTTGTAGCCATTTTTGGCATGACTGTTATGATTATTTTTGGATAATAAGAAGCAGTTTGGTTTCCCATCAAATCTGAGTTTTTCATAGGATCCAAAGCTCTCAGGGTTGGGCCCAACCTGAGAGCCTAGGGCCTCCTTTCTGTATTGTTACTTTTCCTTTACGTATCACTGTTTTCCTTTATGAATTTGAACATATTCCTGTTAAGTAGATTCCGTTATGTTGCTGGAATAGATCATTATTTATGAATGTCATTGGTTTAGGTGTTTTGGTAGGATAATAATAGAAAAACCTCCAAGAAAAGGGACAACCACACTCCTGGTTTCACTTCATCCTTATTGGATTTGGGGTTGGAATTGAGGAAATAGTGTTGCCTCACAAAAACACTAGTTTGCTTGTTTATGCAATCTTTAGTGTGCTTGTTTTATTAGCAGAGATTAGTCATGTCAGAATCTCAACCCACTCCGATATGGTCCTTACACCGTTACCAAGGCTATGGGAAACAATGCTTTGAAGCACAACATTCCACCATTCATTGGCTTGCACCAAGTGTTCAATGTGGACTACCCTCAACCATGCTTTCCATCATTACTAGAAACATCAAAGATTGTAGAACAACTCACCAGGGACCAAGTTCAGTAGAAATTTCCCCATCTCATGGAGGCACTCAACGCAATGGGGACCATTGCTTCCTTAGGGGGGAGGAATGATCCAGGTGGATTTTGGTGGTAACTTTCCTATTCCACTTGGAACCCCACAACTCTCTCTTTCATTTTTTCAGTTTCCATAATTATAGCACAATTTACTACTTTTGGTAGTTTTTTTGGGTCTTGAACTTCTGGAGCCATTTTGAGGCCATAAACGACATTTTTGGGGGAAATTGGGAGCAACATAGGTTATTAACCAATGTTTCTCACTCAAAATTTGTATTCCTCAGATAGATATTTCTAACGAGGTATTGTGCCATCAAGTGGAGATCGTATACCAAAGTTACGACCCTGGGAAGTTGATGTACCAATTTACCCAAATAGGGTCCATAGTTTAGTGCTTCATCTCCTAGGGTTAGGTTTTTGGATGTTTATGGTTTTCCATTGTTTCTCAATAATAAAGAGGCCTTGGAGCCTCACTGTAACGTAGTTCAGAGGCATGTAGCCACCACATCTCTCCTTAGAGATAAGCTACCATCGCTTGAGCTAGTTTATTTCCATTTTTGTTTGTAAGCATATTTCAACATTTTACTGTAATGAAATGAATTATTATTTATGTTGCATCTCTTTATTTATGGTGATCTCTGTAATTTGTTGCATTCTTATTTAAATCCAGATCCTAGGAACCAACTATTTTCACCTATCTCAATCTTATCATTACCAATTGTCATCCTACCCTAGCTAAGGACCAATCCATAACTTAAAATTTACTAAAAATTAGTGGTTTAAATGGTGCTCTAATTAATTTACCCCACACATAGTGACCTATGAATGGGACCAACTTTGAATTTCTTTCAATCTATTCTCGTACACACTAATATTTGACATGGTTATAGTAGATTCATGCATTAATGATGTGGGAGGGTTTCAAGACTCAAATATAACTCATAGAAAGAATCTGGCAATCAAGCAATATGACCTAACTTTGGGGAAATTTTTATTTGTTGTGTTTCATAATCTAAGAATTTTGACTTCTCCTATGTGAACCAAAATTGATAGTTCATTTGGATTCCTTTGGCTAGGCTACCTCTTCACCTAGGTTATATTATATATAATATGTAATATATATGGCATTTTTTAATCTTCCACCGAGGTTAATTTTGCACGATAATGTTCTTTCCCCTACAGTTCTTCGTCAACATAAACCCCACTCGTTCGAGAACTGAGACATTAATATGCATGGGCCGTATCAGAGGAGACATTGATCTGATAGGTCCACAGTAGAGGAGACATCGACATTCTAGGGCCACAATCAAAGGTTTAGTATCAAAGAAGAAAAATGGTAATGTGCTTTCCTCATGCTTCAAAATTATTTATTTTGTCTTCGAAACTCCAGTGCAGGTCCTCCTTCTTATGTAATCAGTTCATGTTCTTATTTAGTTATTTTTATTGGCTTTTATGTCTTGCATTTCATGTCTCTTTTATAATGATTGTGGATGAGATTTTTTGAGCTCTTTATAGGTTTATAAATAGGGTTGTTTTTAGATTAATATATACATATGGAGCACCTTCATTTTAGTACAACAATTCCCTTATTTTCGCACCTTGGATTCCATGCACCCAAGACACAAAACAAGGAACTTGTATTCTTTCTCTTCAATCATAAGTTTAAGCTTTTAAACATAAATTTGGTAGGCAGTGGGTTTGAGTTTTTCCCTTGACATATATCAATATAATCATAGGGTCTATTGCTTCACAATACAATGCCTAGCCATCATAGCCAACATACTACCGGACGTTAGCTTGTTTTGTCATTGAGTTTCCATGCAATTTTGTTAGTTAGATTTACAGTTGTATATAACATAAGCCATAGATTTGTACTAAGGATTATTTCTCAGGGTTACACACCAAAAATATTATATTTTAGACCATTCATTGGGTGGTTGTAACACAAACCTTGGAAATTAATGAGGTTTCTCACTAACGGGCTGTCTAAATTTATCTACATAGATCTCTCTATTTTATGCCACAACTTTAATTAATCTAATTGTTGTTGTCTTGTATTCACATTGGAAAGTATGGTATGCTATTACAAAGGATGAGGACTAATGAATGGGAAAAATAGAAATCCTTTACAACTCTTGCTCTATTTCTACTTCATGAAAACTTTCATTTTCTTAGCCTTTTCATATCAAAAAATCTATTAAAATATCTCCCTAAAAGGGATGTGGATATCTAATGAAATCGGTGACATTAGGAGAATCATGATGTTGAGAATCAATCTCATATGTGGTGTATGCTATCACAAAATCATATAACCATAATTATGAATTTCCAATCTGAGATCCACATCATCAGGGGTCCAAGTCAACACTAACGAACTACTACATTACAAATATTTATATGAGAAAATTTGATGGTAAAAAATCATAAGACAAGCTTCCTACGCATAACTAATCATATGAAAAGCTTGGATAAACAATATCTCTTTACTCTAAAAAACCTTAGCCCACCTGATTATTCCTTACAAGAGCCTGCTCGACCTGGTCTCGCCTGGCCTAACCTTGTCCTGCTCGACCTTCAAGCTTCCTCATGCATTCTAACGCCACATATTGCTTCTAGAGATCCATATATCCCACACAATTGTTCATGGAAGGGCTCTATATGGCTAGAAAATTTGTATGATGGAAATCCAAGAGAAATGGTTGAAGGCCACAATAGTGTTTCTTTCCATGTAAATATTTTCCATATCCATTGTTTCCTTCAGCTAGAATTCGTTCTTTTTTCTTAGTGGTGTTTCTTCTTGCTTTATTCACTTCATCTCAATGTTTAATTCATCTCATTGTTAATCAAGGACACATTAGATGGATCATAGGTACAACTAAACAAGTAGCTGTTAGATCTCTCTTCATCGAGTGAGGGAAGTTCAAGTAGAGTGGATAAAGGTCAAAGATCTACTATGTCTAAAAAACATAGATCAACTAGGGGTGAGAACATTAGAAGAAAATTCCATAGACAGATGGAACTTTATATTACTTTAGAGGGGTCATGTTCTTATTATGTTGAGAGCATAGATGACATTGAGGGTTTCTTGAGGTGTCAATATATAGTGAAAATATAGGCACCTAAGGACCTTCCTCAAGTAAACACAATTTTTTGTCTCAATGAGAGGATATATAACATTGTCTCATCATCGCTACATGGTTTGGGGCTATATTCCATGTACGACATAAGGTTCCTTACAGTCGATTAACTAAATTGATGGAGTATATCAAACCTTGTTACAATTACAGAGATTGGTTGAAATTGGTCTGATATATGTGAGGTATATCGAGATACGAATTGGTTGCGAGTTATGTACAACTAAGAGACAATAATAAAATTAGAGTGTCTATATATATTGATAGAAGGCCAAAATCACTGGAGATTTTTGCAGGGTCTATAAATAGTACACAACATGGGAAAACAAATTAGAAACCCAATTTCATATGTGAGGGATGTGAAGGAAACCATGTATTCGTATGTGTAATAAGATTAATATTTGCAAGAGAAGTGTTTCTTATCAATTACAGCTAGAATAAAATAGATGTAATGGATCCTTTATCCATCCCCCGCTCTATATCATCCTTCTTCCTAATTTAGTATTGAGCAATATTATTTTTGTGTTTGAAGTCAAAACATGTTTATCCTTTTTATCTTGTAGAAAAATAGAGCCATGTGAAAGAAGCTTAATTTACCATCTCCATTCCTCTCTACAAGGCCTTCAAAGATTAATTTCATCCATTAATTTCCAAGATAAATACCTATTGATCAATCATTAGGCCTTAACCAAAAAGGTACATGCGTTGATTACTCCAATTATTGAGATGAATAAAATCTTGCATCAATGAGAATAAGTAGCATGGCAAGCTAAGAAATTAACTACTAAAATGATTTCTTCATTTTTTTCCCTTGTTACTCAAGTGTGCTTAATTGTGTCCAAGAGTTGTTTCTCATAATGGTCAAAAATAAACCCCCAAACAAAATGGCTAGATGTTCTTCAATGCAGCTACTTAGGTCCAAACCATGCTTATGTTCCAAATGTTTTCTTTCTTAACGTAAAATAAAATTTATTTCTTGTGGGTGAACAATCTAACCTTAATAGTTGATATATGACTATTATTTAGAGTCTAAATAGTCTAATTTGTGGTTGTTTTTATTTGAGTTACCAAAACAAAAGGCCCATAACTTCCTTATTTTATGCCTGTTTAGTTGCTTCTACCAAAGGTTGACTCAAATTTGTGCTAGTTTTCTTGTCTTGCAGTCTGATTTATGTAGGTCATTTGACATAAAATGTTGGTTTTGAAAATGCCATAATTACTCACATGCATGCTATATGACTATTCTTTTATTCCTCATGTTTGTATATGTTTATATGTCCATTAATTAAATTTTTATGTTGATACCTATTCTTTAACATTTTTAAAAAATATTTCGCAACTCTAATTATATTTTTATGTGGCAGGTTGATCCACATGGAAAATCACCTGCACGGTCATAAGTAAATGATTAATAATTTTGATTTACATTTAATGTGGATTTTTAATTATTTGTTTATATAATCAATGTTACACTGAAATTTGTCACCATGACTATCTGCAGTTAATATGGCTCAATCAATAGTCATATTATCCTCCTTGTCAAGCCTTATACCTCTGCTCTTCATGTCAAACTTCAAAAAAGAGAGAAAGTCACTAAAAAACATGTTTATCCATGGGTACGCAGGTTCTCTCTACCTTGCCTGCGTGTACGCATCCCAAGCTCATTGTACCTGCATACTTGTACGCTCTGTAAGTCAAGGGATGGGTGCGTACCCCTGTAGATGTCAAAAGGCGTGAGTTTCATCTTAAAAAAGTTACTTGTAATCACTTCTAGAGCCTTCTAGAAGAGTGTTTGACGTGTATTGAGCGCCTCCAGATGGTTCATGCATCCCTATGATAGAGGAACTTATCCCATCAAGAGAGGAGCTACCCCATCCAAAAGAGGGAGTATCCCATTAATATTGGACTTGAATAACTTCCTCTAGAATACTATAAATACAGGCCTTGGGCCAGAGGAGGGGAGGTTGAAAGCTGAACATTCCAAAGGGTAGATGCTGCTGGAATTAGGACTTCCATTGTAAGCTTGTGAGGAGAGATTACTATCCTTTCTTGTTTCATTTGGAAGTGGGTAAGCTTATCAAAGTAAAGGAAAACTCTTGCTAGACCCTGGGAGGAACTTGCACAACACCAAGGCTCAGTTGTAATGGTTTCTTTTTTGTTTCCTTAATACAAACAAGTCCATTCTTCTCAATGATTTGTTGTTAATGAATTGTTTCATATACTCCTTGGTCTATATGTTGAATATGCTTTGTTTTATGGATCATTCAGGTGTTATGTAATCGTTTGATTGTTAGTGTATGCAGGTTTCAAAGTGAAGGAGGAGCTCATCTGGATCGACGAGGCTAGACTGCTACAACAAGCGTTGGACTTGAGGTAGGATCGAAAAAACACTTGGTTTCTCATAGAATAATGCATGTTTAGAGAAGGATTGCTCTTAATTGTCTTGTTTGTCACTAGAGAGTCTTAGACTCCTAGGGAGGTTAGTTTTGTCAGCAAAAATAACTCTTTCCGCATGACAAATTGGCGACTCCACACCAAATCTTAGCTGAATGATTTGTTAAATCATTGTTACCAAAGATTACTGAAGATGTAGCTAAGGCTGGTGTAGTTACTGAAGAGCAAGTAATTGCTCAAGCGCAGTACCTTGACTTGGTTTATACCCAGTCAGGTACTTTACACAAGAAGATTCCAGATCTTCCAAGTTCAAATCAAATCGTTGCTCCACCTTCGGGATCTCATG
>APFE031232572.1:91101-143044 GCA_000404065.3 Pinus taeda | reverse complement strand
TATATACTGGTGAGCCATTGTACATACCAGTATTTCTTTAAGTTTTTACTGTTATTGTTTTTATTTTTCATGTACTTGAATAAAATGACTCCATGCCCAATCGATAGAAGGCACCAATTTGCAGGTTCTCAATGCATTACTTGCAATACATTGTCGCCAATTATATCCAATGTTGTCACCTGTCATACCCTCTTGTGATTATGAAAAATGGTCCTATTTTCCATCCTTAGTACAGAAAATGATGGGTGCAATATTAGATAGCTAGAGGAAGAACCAAAGTCTGAAATCCTAAGGGAGAGCCAAAAAGGGAAAGCCTAAGTCCAAAATCCAAAATGGATGGCTGAACGAGGCTCGATATTAGAAGGATCAATAGGCAGCGTAGTTGGGATTTCAGGATATCGGAGGCTAAAAACAAAGCAGAGTCGAAATTGAGAGCCAAAATCAGAAGGGGAAGGCCGACCATCTGGATCCTGATTTCAAAAAACTCTCAGCACATAAAAATCCGAATTTTAGAGGTTCAATCATTTTAGAAATTTGGAGCATCAATGTTTCGTAACTCCTTAAAAATCAAAACTTTTTTGGAAGTGTCGATGGTCGTGGAGCAGGGGAAATATAAAGGAAATCATTGCAAGACCAAGGACCCCAAGGAAATTGTCTCTCTCCTTCAAGAAGACACATGGTAGATGGTGATTGGATTTGAGAGGTAAACAAGGCAGATGAAGTCAATGTGAAGTGGACGTAACAAGACACGTGGCAGTTAGATTCAATGTTTTTATGTGGCCTAGTGGGGAAAATCCGTGTGACATGTGTTACCACTCCAGAGATGCCACGTGGAAATGATGACATCATCATGATGTCACCTTAGTGGTCATCATATCGAGGTTGGAAATATTGAAACTCCTTTATAAAAAAAAAAATGAAAATTTCTAACGAGAGGGGTTCCAATGAGGAATAACACGTGGTTGTGAGAGATACAAAGAACCCAGGGTGGAGACAATGTTTAGCACCTAAGTGCTATGGAGAAAATCAGGGATGGAGATACCAGAACTCCATGGTAGAAGTACTTTGAAAAATTTATGATGATTAGAGAGATCTGATGATGAGACTAGTGACTGGTCATAGGGACCTAAATGGACCAGAGGCTTAGAGAAGGGATAACACCTAGGTGCTAAGAGAGTACATCGAAGGTGGAGGATTTCATAACTCCATTGTAAATCGATCTTGAAGAAATTCCAAGGAAAGGAACTTCGTTGTGTTGATGGATCATGGTTGTTGGAGACTTAAAGGAATGAGGGGAAAAAGAGAAATTCCAAAGGGAAATATTCCCCTAACGTCAAGTTGTTGGTTATGGCACCTAGTTCTATGGCAGAGTTGCGATAAGAAGGCCAATAGAAAAGGGACTAAGAGCATCAAAATGTTATGATTTCATAACTTCTATTTTAATAGAGTTAAGATGGACGAAGGTTTCGATACCGCAACACCTAAGTACCTAAGCACTACATCGGTGGTCACAAGCAAAGGTCCCATGCAGGAAAAACAAGAAGGGGGCTAAGGGCTTCAAGGAGTTGAAATCCAATCGGGACTTCGTAATTCATAATGTTCTTTTAAATAAATTTATGATGCATGGGGGCTCCGAGATCTCGAATGAAATATTGTATGAAAATCTTGAGCCATAGGCAGTGGTTCTATGGTGAATAAGCAATAAGGAGCTAAATGAAAAGGATCTAGGGGAATCGAAATGTTGTGATTTCATAACATTATATTAATGAGAGATATGATATGTTAAGGCCCGATACTGTAGCATAGAGAGTATGGAATATGGATGGGCCAGTAGCTAAGCTACATAACAACTCTAACACCATCACACTCGACCACGTCCAACTCCAAAAAGGGGAAGTTTCAAGATGTTAAAGGGAGAAAGTGACAAGTGAATTTTCCGGTAACCGTGAAGGAATAATGTGGCAGAGGCGCTGCTTGATCAGAGGCAATCAGAGGAATTGGAATTGGATTTTTTTTTTTATCGATGAGGACACCTCTTTTATTTCATGTTTTATTAATTTTCCATTTTCAATAAAAGAATATGTTGACACCTAATCATAGGGATTGGGTGAATAACTATAATTAGTGTAAATACATAATAAAGGAAATGAAGAGTCATCGGTAGATGAACTGAACAAGATGATAATAATGAATATAATAATGAACAAACTAAATGAATAAGATGATTACATTTGAGGAGTTACCTCCTGGTCTGACATGGTATCAGATCCAGTGCCATTTTTGGCTTCACTCTCTACTTTGTAACTCCTTTCTACCTATGTTCTGTCTATTTTGCAGAATTGACCACAAGTTTGCCTCTCTCAAGAATTTGATAACCATTCTACAGGTTTTCCCCTCTCTCGCAATTGTTGCCCCTCCCTGGCAACTGCTGCAGACGTTCTGCTGGTTATCGGGTATTTTTTTCTCTTTTCATACATTTTATTTATAAATCATAGTTAATTAGTGTTAAGTGCTAAATATTGAGTTTAAGTGTAAATACCGAGTTTAAACGCTAATACTAAGTTTAATCGCTAAACCTTTTCTTAAGCATTTTTATATGAATTAAGCACGTGGGTGGTATTGATAAGTGTAAGTGGTATCTCACGCTCCTGAAAGGCTGTAAGTAGAATTCCAAAAATTCACGCGATTAACCTCAGTGGGCAACACGTAGCATGAGAAAACCACTTTTCTCGCACACTCTCAACTTGTTATGCATTGTGCAAGATTTCACGTGAGATTGAGTGATAGCCATTGGATCAAGCAAGATTGATTGATTGTCGATATTGACCAAGGACGCGATAGCTATTTGATTATCCAGGTCAGATATGACGGTGATTACATCGGAAGATGCATGTGAGTTAATTTAAATTTCAGACGTGATAATGTTGTATACAATGGGATTAAAACCTTGTTGATTTCTAGCCATCAGGACCATTTGTTGGTTGATTTATCGAATGCATATCGCTTTTGAAAGTGCGCGTAGGTCAATTTTAGAAATGGACGCAATAAGGTTATGAACTGGAGTTTAATTCCTTTTGGTTCCATTGGACGCGATATCTGTTGGATCTGGAGAAGTCAAATCAACGACGCGGATTGTAGTGCTTGACAAAAGGAGAATTCAATGAAGGGACCGACAATGATTGGTCAGATAAGCAGGACCCTCAAGAGAAAATCCACATACATAATCGGATTTAAGTGCAACTGATTGGTTACAAAGTTAACCAGCATACACAGTACACATCTTTGAAATTCATTCACTGATATCTATTGTGGGAGTGGTTCTCACCGGGAAGGAGAACTATCCTGAATGGTCGCGGAAAATCAAACACAATCTCATTTATAATGAGCTGTGGAAAGGAGTGTGTGTTGGAGACAAAGACAAAGAACCAGAACAACCTACCTTAGACAAATAATTCACCATTTGGGAAAATAAGAACAACAAGGCTTATGTATTGATTGCATCATCAGTAAATGAAGAGGTGAGTCACCATCTTTCACCATTTTCAAATGCTTTCGAAGCCTCACAAAAACTGAAGGAACTCTATGATCCTTTTGCTCTTGCATCAGAAGTAAAATCTATTATGCATGATATCAAAGTCACTAATGTCGAACTGGACATTCCTCTGATAGACTTTCTCAAGGGAGTTTATCCCTCTTACTCAAATTATCTTGAGTCATTGCAATTAACTGGAAACCTCAAAGATATTACCTTTGACTCCCTTGTGAAGGAAATTGCTAAAAGAGAGAAAGATTTTGGGAAGAAGACAACTCCTCAGTCTTCTGAAGAGGCTGTGTGCCTTGCACATAAGGAAAATAATCTTTCACAAGATTCTTCGAGAGGAAGAGGAAGATATTTCAGAGGTAGGAGGGCTAGACACTCTCAAGGAGAAAAGTCAGATTTGCACTGCATACGCTGCAAAAGAGATGGATCACAAAATTGAGCATGAAAGAAATCAACCCAAAGGTAAAGAAAATGAAAAAGAGAAAGGTAAAGTACCTAAATCTACTCAATATGTTGTGGCACACTGTAATATTGGAGTAAATGAATACTTATTTAATGCTTCACTTGCTTCTTGGAAAGATGATTGGTTGCTTGATTTAGGAGAAACTTGCCAGATGAATTTTAGAAGATATTTTTTTGAAAATTTTACTGACAATATGATGGAGCAGTATACTTTGCAGACAAATCAAAACTCAAGCCATCAGGGCTTGGTACAATCAGGCTTAAATTGCCTTATCATCCAGACTTTCTTCTGCATCATGTTTTATATCTCCTACAGCTGAGGAGAAACTTGTTGTCCTTGGTCCACATCTGCCAGCAAGGACACTCCATTCATATGTTTGATGGCAAGCTTGAGGTGAGAAAAGCATCAGACAACTCACTTGTCATGAGGGGGATAGAAGAAGAAAGGCTTCTCAAGCTGCAGGGTACCGCTACTCGTGCACAAAATTTCTCGTACGATTCACATTATGAAGAAGGTACATTTCCATCAAATTTATTATCACATGCTAGATTTGGACACTTGAACTATGACAACCTCTGCTTGTTGAAGAAAAATGGTGTTACTAGTTTGCCTACAATTCCTATGAAGCTTAAGCAATGTGATGCTTGCATTCTAGGAAAGCATAGCAAACAATCTTTTCATGATTCACATTCTGGAGCACATAGAAAACTTGAACTCATTCATTCAGATTTATGTGATCCAATACTTGTTCCTTATGCAAATGGAAATAAATATATGATGACATTTATTGATGACTACACCAGAATGTGTTGGGTTTATTTATTGAAGAAAAAATCTTATGCTTTTCAAACATTCAAGAACTTTCATACATGGATTGAAAATGATGCACAATCTCGTATTGGCTCTATTCGCACTGAAAATGGAAAATAATACACTTCAAATGAATTTGAAAACTATCTTCGCCAACATGGGATCAAAAATCAAACAATTGTGCCTTATAATCCCCAACAGAATGGAGTAGTTGAAGGAACGAATAGGACAATCTTAAATATGGTGTGCTCCATGATGTTTTTAAAAAATGTAAAAATGATGTTTTGGGCTGATGCAATTCTATGTGTGGTATATGTAAAGAATAGATGTCCATCTAATGCTATTAAAAACAAGGCTCCTTATGAAATGTGGTATGCGCACATTCCTTCAGTAAAACATCTCAGGGTCTTTGGTTCCACATGTTATGCCTTCATATCAAAGGTACATAGAAACAAACTTGGTGCAATAAGTCGTAAGTGTATCTTCTTGGGGAATTCAAACACCTCCAAAACATACCGTCTCTATGATGAAGTCAATAAAAAGTTTGTTGTATCTAGAGATGTAATCTTTCTTGAATCATCCAAAATTGATAATGTTGTTGAGAGGCAACTTGATCGCTTGGATAGATTCACAAGTGCAAAAAAATTTCAAGAATTTGATAATCAGATTCCACATCTTGAAGGGGGGTTCCTATACTAGATCAACTTGTGGAATCTTCTTCTGAAGCCCACTCTCCCCCAAATGAAACTCTAACAATGGATGATACTTTGAGTGATGTGATTGACAGAATTGGGAGACTCAATCTTGATTCAGTCCCAACTCAATCAACGGAGCAACCTGCACCATCTTAGAAAGGTCTCCCAAAGTGGCTGACAAAGACACTTGAAAGTGTTCATTCCGATGAGGTTGGAAAGATAGGAACAAGAAATTCAACCTGGAAAAATGGAGGTGATGTAGATGACTCCGATTCACCTATTAATATGGATGTTTCTTATGATTTTGAATTGAATTTTTCTACATATTTTGAACCAACTTCCTTCAAAGAAGTTGCTTCTCATGATGAATGGAAAGAAGAAATGCAAAAGGAGTATGATGCCTTGATAAAGAATGGCACTTGGAAGCTGGTTGATCCTCCATTGGGAACCAAACCAATTGGCTGCAAGTGGGTCTACAAGAACAAGTATAAAGCTAATGCTTCACTTGACAAGCACAAATCCAGGCTTGCGGCAAAAGGATTTGCACAGAAGGAAGGGGTCAATTATGAGGAGACTTTTCCCCTACAGCAAAATGGGCTACCATCCAGACACTCTTTTCCCTAGCAACTTAGAACGGTTGGAATGTCCATCAAATGGATGTAAAAACTGCTTTCTTGAATGGAGATCTAAAAGAGAATGTTTTTATGTCTCAGCCTGAAGGATTTGCTATAAAAGGACATGAACATAAAGTATGCAAACTTGTGAAATCCTTGTATGGCCTCAAACAAGCACCATGAGCCTGGTATGAAAAACTAACTAAGCATCTTTTGAAACTCAATTTTAAACATTATGATCTTGATGATGCAACTTTGTTTGTTAATAAAGTTGGCAAAATAGTTGTATACCTTGTGGTATATGTAGATGATATTTTGATGACAAAGAACAAGGAGAGCTATATTGCATCCATAAAGAAGGAATTGAGGAAAGGTTTTGAAATAACTGATTTGGACTATGTTCTTTACTATCTTGGTATTGAAGTAACTCAACACCTGAAGTCCATATTCCTTTATCAAAAGAAGTACATTGGAGATCTATTGAACAGGTTTGGCATGACTAAATGCAATCCTCTAAATACTCCAATGGAACCAAACTTAAAGCTCACATCCATTGAAGGAAAAGAATTTTAGGATGCAACAAAGTACAGACAACTTGTAGGAAGTCTCAACTACATAACTACTACCAGACTAGACATTTCGCTTGTTGTTGGAATCCTCTCTAGGTTTATGAAAAAGCCTTGTGAAGGACATTGGTCTGTTGCAAAAAGAGTTCTAAAGTACTTGAAGGGAACTCAAGACTTTGGAATCAAGTACACACAGGTGGGTGACTTTAGCTTAATTGGATACTCTGATTCAGACTTCGATGGAGACAAAGAAACTGGGGTATCTACTTCAGGTTTTGTTATGAGTCTTGGATCAAGAGTTGTGTCTTGGGGATCACGCAAACAATTAGTTCTAGTAGATTCCACAATAGAGGCAAAATATGTGGCAGTAGCTGAGGAAACAAAAGAAATTGTGTGGCTTAGGAAAATTCTGGAATATTTGCAGGTAAAACAAGTACAATCAACTCCACTCATGGTTGATGACACCTCGGCAATAAAGTTGGCCAAAAATCCAAAGTTCGATGATCGAACGAAGCACATCAATACAAATTATCATCTGATTTGACATCATGTTGAGGCCAAAACAATCCATCTTTGCCATTGTTCCACTAATGAGCAAATTGCAGACATCTTCACCAAAGAATTTGGAAGAGAAAAGCTTGAAAAAATCAGAACGATGCTTGGACTCAATAATATCCGTTCAAATTAAGGGGGGGAATGTTGACACCTAATCATAGGGATTGGGTGAATAACTATAATTAGTGTAAATACATAATAAAGGAAATGAAGAGTCATTGGGAGATGAAATGAATAGTCATTCCGCATTGTATATAATAATGAACAACCTGAATGAAGAAGACTATTACATATGAGGAGTTACCTCCTGATCTGACATAATCAAAATTTTTTATTCAATCATTAGGACAACTAGGACATTCACACACTTAGACAACTGGTAGTTCAGATAGCTAGAGCATTTTAGGATATTTTGTAACTATTTTTCGGGCTCTCTCCCCCTATAAAAGGGAAGAGGAAACTCATTAGAAAGGTTATGAAACTATGTTCTCAGAGGTCTGAATTTTATCTTTTCAGTGATTCCGAATTATGTTTTCAGAGAGAGGTTCCAAGTTTTGGTTCAATTGCTTGTTCTTGAGGTGGTAATTGTTATACGAATTTCAACAGTTTATACTGTGTTATGGACTCCATTTTTGAAGATTAACTAAGAATATCTGGTGATGCCAAGCATAGGAATGTGTAGTATGTGTTCTTCCTCTGTATGTCATTGCATATGTGTTTCTCTTCATCAGAAATTGTGTAAGTTCTAGCTGTTGGATTCACTCATAAATCATGGATTTACTTATGTTATACTGTAACAGAAAGTACCTATGACATTACATATTTACTATGTTATATTGTAGCAGAAAGTAACTATGTTTCATTACAGATGGAAACCTTAAAATGTGCTCCACAATTTCTGCATTTCATTTCCTTGTTCTTTCATGATTCTACTGAGATTTATTGCTTATGATTTTGGATATGTCCAGTCCTCTATGTTGAATTCCTTCCTTATTTTTCTCCTTCCCATCTTTACTGCAATGATAAATTGAGCTACATTTACAGTGTGTATGCCACCAAACTTGGACATTTATTCTTGGGAGGATCTATATTGTTTATGTGTATGTCTAAATCTACCTCTATGAATGGTAACTGAACCAACTTTAAAATAATTTTACATTTATCTCTTGAAAAACAATGGATTATCTTCAAGACACACTAAGATTTCTAACGCAGTGACCTCTCCTCAACGTAGGGGTTGTCTCTAGGAGCGACAACAACCCACTTTAGTGGAATTGCTACTTCTCCTCTCATTATTTAACCATTTTACTTAGTCATATAGCCATTTTTACTTATCCTTTTTACTATTCACATGGATTTGACCCATCAACTATTGTGGATATTTTACTAGATATTTTGTCACAATAAATCTGATAAAATATATTAAAAATTTGAAATCTATACTATGAGAGTTAATTTTGTTTATAGTCCTAGATTTGTTAAATTATTCTTTATGCTTATGAGTGCAATATATGAAATATGGAAAGAAGAGAAATATGAAAAAATGAACACTTAGAAACCACAATGACACCAGATACTCTTTAGGAATGATCTGTAAACTGTCGTGGATATTCCATTGGACAGTTTCTCAAAATACATCTGATTATATTATATTAAAAATACGAAATTCTACATTATTATAGTTTTATTAAAAATTAAGATCTGTAGATTTAATAGTAATTGCTGCATGCATGCAAATGGAAATTAGGCAGAAAAAGTAGAGAAAGAAACAAATAAGCTCACACACACACATAAGACACAAAATATGCTCTTTGGGAAACCATTTTGGGATAAAACCCAACTGGAATATATGGCCGCTTTGATCTCTTTCTCTGTTTGGAAATATAGATGCAGGTACAAAGAAGTAATGCATGTGGCCTGTGGGTTGCTATAGTGAAAAAATCCTCTTTGGGTTCTCTACCTCCTATCTCTTCTGACTATGGAAAAAAATGCTCTCGAAAGAATGAAATGCCTCTTCCTCTTAGTAGCTCGATTATAACACAACCCGATGGCCTACTAGTGGTTAATTTTGACTACATCAACTCTTAACTAGAGTTACAATATAGATTCTTCTAGAGTCTTTTACATCATAATGACGTGGTTAGCCCATTTTCCATGAATATAGGGGCTGACATGACATCCTCCCGAACTATAGGTATGAAAACAGGAAGGTTAACTTTTGAGTGGCATAACTTTTGCATACAGACTTTGATTGACGCGCTTCTTATGATGTTGGAAATATATCTGTGTAGAACAACATGAAATGGTGCAATGCTAAATTGCCAAATTTTTAGCCCCAAAAAACGTCATTTGATGCCTCAAACGCTCCTGGAAGGTTTCATACCCCATTTTGCCAAACTGTGTCCTACTGGTAAAAATAGTCCCGTGAGTTGATTCCTCCACTTTTTCCACTATGAATGCATCGAGATAGATGACAAACAATATAATGATCCAATTCGGATAAAGGAAACCGTTATGGGAGAAAAAATAGCTAGAATATGAAGGTTTATTTTTCTCTCTTCCTATGAATGAATTTATGGATGCAAGTAAAAAGGAGTGATACTTTTGGCCCATGGGCTGCTATACAACACAAACCCTATCTATTTTTTCTCTCTTGGTCCACTCTCATCTACTTTACTCATTTATGGAACAAAATGCACTAAAAAAGAATGGAACCCCTTTTCCTCCTAGTGACTTGGTTATAACAAAACCTGATAGCCTACTAATGGTTAAGTTTAACTCCTCAAAATCTTAGCTAGAGTTACAATTGTGACCTTGAAAAATTCTTATTCATCATGTTCATGTGGCTATCCCATTTTCCACGGGTAATGGGGTTGACATGGCATCCAGGTGGCATAACTTGTGCATATGGACTCTGTTTGAGGTTTTTTTTTGTCATCAGAAAGGTATCTAAGTGTCTAATGGTGTTAGGGAGGGTTCCAAAAGTGATATTTTTTCACCTAAAAAAGCACCAGGGAAATTCCTCAAACTAGCTTCAAAAGGTTAAAATCCTAATTCACAAAACTAGGCCCTGTAAGTAAAAATGGTTTTTAGCATGATTCTTCCATATTTTCCACTCTAAAAGCATTAATATGGATGAAAAATAATATAATGATCCAATTTGGATCATATCTACCCATATTGGGAGGATTTTGGTCCACAAAATATTTTATTAAATGAGATGAGGAAATTTTCCCTCTACCTTCTCATTGGAGTACCATTTATCTTTGCTTGGAATTTGTCCTTACATCCCAAACTTTCAAAGTTCGTGTTGCCTTTTTCTTGTATTTATAGACCTCTACTAAAAAAAATTATCCTCTATCAAATATGCTTGGACATTTGGTGCTAAATCTTCTACATAAGGTGGGATCGTGTACGCTTCCTAGTCCAACATGAAAGGCTCATAGAGTGTTAGGTTTTCTACATTCACCACTGAGTAAATGTGCGTGTATGGGGGTAGAATGAATCTATAGGTGTCATCTCCCACATTTTGTAGTATCTCAAAGGTACCATATCGCAGATCCTTGATTTTCTTACTAGTACCCTATAGTCTCATCCTATTCAATAGTAAACATACTTTGTCTCAACTATCAATGAATTCTCTATTCTGTGTTGATCATGTTGGCCTTGTATTTTTTTGTAACCACCCTTCCCATGTTTACCCACTTTCACCAGTTTGGCGAGTAAATATGAGACAAAGAGTTGCAATGACATGACCCAACCTCCTATTTCCCATTAAGAAAGTAGGGCCAATAACTAACAACCAAATAACATCTCAACACATCCTACAGGGTCTATAGGTCACTTAGAGGCTGAAAAACCACCCCAGGTAGCTAAATCCTGAGCTGGACAACCTTGTCCTTGCTTTGAGCCCTAAACTACTCCCACAACAAGGCATCCATGCGCTTGGGAGCCTCCAACTGCATGCACAAGCCTGCATCCAAACAGTTTCGGCCCAAAATGTCCAGTTTAGGGCATGCAGTCCTGGATTCTGAGCCTAATTTCTAAGCTAGCCTCTAGACCACTGCCTATAAGTCAGTGAGACTTTCCATAATCATTTCTAACATGATGAAAAATCCATTCAATCAAATTGGAATAAAAAACTTGACCTAACCATGCCTAACCATGACAATCATTTCGTCAAACATATTGAGGACATGTAATCTATAGGTCATGAATGTATATTTGAACATACGAGTCTCATACATATCTGAGAGTCATCAATAAGGTCTAATTCCCTCTCATAATAATTGCAATAGCATCTATTATTTCATGAATTCATTAACCATTCATCAATAAATCAAACATATCAAGAGACATAGCTAGAATCTATTATGAAACCATGTTTATAACCAGCATATAACCAGAATAATAATCATGATAAAACAACCAAAAAATCCATGTAATAACAAGTACAAATACTCATAAATACAAGAGGAAAATAACTCTTATTAACATATGCAAAAGCCAACCAATTCAAGGACTTCCACGTAACACTCGACCATAGATTGAGCTGAACCAAATATTTTTTCATCTAATCACCCCCATGCCATATCCCAAGCATGAATGTGGTACTCAAGAAAACCAAACAGGGCTTCCCAGAGATTAAGCCACCTCCACCCTCAGCCTTTACCGCAATCTTGCCAAAACTGGTCAACGGATTCCTAAGTCTAATGAGAACATAAAAAGAAAAGCTTTACCACAATCCTGCCAAAATCGATAAAGGATCACTAGGACTAAAACAAGAACATACACTACCAAGCTTTATTGCAACCCTGCCAAAATCGGTCAAGGGATCACTAGGCCCAAAAGAAACTTGGATGCCTCTAGATTTATTCGCCAATACCTTGAGGAATTTTCCCATCTCCACCCTCAGGGTTTACCACAATACCGCTAAAACTGGTTAAGGGGTTCCTATGCCCTTGGCAATATTCCTGAGATCACCACACCCAGTTCCAAAACCATCTAGCAATCCAAAGCTCAACCAAAAGAAAGAACCCCATCACACCATGACTATCCATAAAGGGAAAGGCAAGACTGAAACCACTGTCACACATGGAAAAACCCATGTTAATGGCAGCAAGAGAACCAAATACACCCATGCATGTATTATGCATTCACAGACCAAATATGAAATCAAACATGCAAACTGATACCTGCAAGTATTTCTACTGAACCTGCTTGATCCAACTTTCCCTTTCTTGATCCTTACTTTCCTTTGCTTCCTTGTCCTTCCTTTGGTTTCCTTTCTCCAATGCTAGAGTGCTCCAAGAATGCTCTAAGTGTGAAAGAGTATTAAAGAGAGAGAATAGAGAGAGAGATCCAATCTAAAACTGACAAAAGGTTGTGAACTTATCCTCAAAAGAATTTTTATCATTAATGCTTCAATTTTCTTCAATTTCCTCTATTTCCTTCAATCTTCCTCACATGCAATCCTATAACCTTTCACCTTCCTTTTCTCCTAATTTCCTTTATTTTCATAAATAAAATGTCAAATAATGCTTGTTTTCTTTTTCAAATCCTTTTCCAAGTCCTTTTCCAACTTACTTAGCCATAATAAACCAAATGAACACCCACTAGCATGTTTTGCCCAACATTTAGCTTAGAATACGTGTCCTATGACCTTGGTCTTAGTTTTTCCTTTATTAACTTTATTACATGAAATTTTAACCTTGGGTTGTTACAAACCCCTCTACTTTAGGGGAATGCCATCCTCAGTGTTCTATGACACCTGTAACCAATGAGACCACTGAACACCAAAACATATTTTCCATGGAGCTTTATAACTTAGCTGGATGTTGTATTTACAATGAATAACCTGCTGAAAATAAAAACCCACATGAAAAACATAATAACATGAAAGCAATACTGCTTATTGGAGCTTTATAACACAACTCATTGTGGTATTTATAATAAAAACCAAACATAAATATGTACATATACCAAAACTCCTTTTCCTCAAATGAAATACAATGAAGGATACATAGGCCACGTATGATCAACCATCTCCCATGTAGCTTCATCGGGCCCAAAGTGCTTCCACTGCGCTCTAACTTGCTTGATTGATCAGTTCTGGAGTATGAGTTGTTTCCATGGCAAAATGCACTAAGGTTTTAGATGGAATTCTCTTTTTGGTTCCACCTACAATACATACCAATCAACCACATGATCAACATATTTCACATATATTTTAAGCAATGAAACATGGAAAAAATCATGGAATTTCATTTTCAGAGGTAGTGCAAGTCTGTAGGCCACTGGTCCAATCCTATCAAGGATATCAAAAGTCCCACACTACTGAGATACCAACTTAGCACATGATCCAATCCTCAAGGAGCTCTTCTTGGGCTTGATCCGCAATTACACATGCTCTCCAAACTGAAATTCCTTAAATGCCCTGTGTTGATTTTCATAATCTTCTATCTATCATGTGTTTCCTTTAGATTCTTCTTGATAACTTGCATTTCTTGTTCCATCTCTTCCAACATGTCCAGTGTGATCAATACCTTGTTCACTAGATCACTCTAGTTGATAGGAGTATTACAAATCCTCCCATAAAGTGCCTTAAACAGACTCATTTTAGTGACTCCTAATACCGATTTTCGTAAGAAAACCCAACCAGTGGAAGATGCTCCTCCCACCTCTTCTGCTGGTGCATAACATACATCCTCAGCATATCCTCTAGAATCATGTTAACTCTCTATGTTTTTCCATTTGTCTTTGGATGATAAGTTGTATTGAAGGCCAACTCTATACTCACACTTGCAAATAACTCGTTCCAAAACCTGGAAGTAAAATTGGAATCTCTATATGACATAATCTTCCTAAGAATATCATGTAATCTCACTATCTCCTTGATGAAGACCTGGGCTACCTCTCTAGCTGAATAAGTAGACTTAACCTCTATGAAGTGATCTACCTTAGTCAACCTATCAACCACAACCATGATTAAATCATGCTGACTATATGTTCTCTAAAATCCTGTAATGAAATACATGGACATTACCTGACATTTCCACTTCAGAATGAAAATCGGTTGTAATAGACCACCTGGATGCTTACACTCTACTTTTACCTTTTTGAAAATCCAAACACTTGGTGATGAACCCAACTACCGCTTTCTTCAGATTCAACCAATAGTAGAACTCTTCACAGCTATTAGAGCCTTCTGATTATAGAATTCCCTGTAGATTTTGATTGTAGAATTTCCTATAGATTCACAAGCTCATGCAATGTACTAAAGCACAGGACAAGAATCTACTTCTACTTTCAACCAGTAGAAGCCAATATATTGATGAAAACAATAAGAACAAGAAGAATATAAATCAATGGCACATAAAACAAGATGTATCTGGGGAAAGCCACTTCTCAAAACCCAACTATATATATTGCATACATCAGAAATACGAGAGAAGATACAAAGCTTTTTCTCACTAGAACAATTCCTCACAAGTATGCTCAACTCTCTTAGCTCACAAGCTAGATCAAGCAAAATCCTTATCTTATTCAATAGCTCTCCAAGCCCCTAATCTCTTGCATAATTCCTAGGATGAATAAACTATATTTAAAGGGAATTCATGCTTCCAAAACCGCACAATCCAAACATAGGATCAATCTCCGATGCATGCATGATATTACACTCCAGTAAATAATACAACTAATAGTACATTGTCCCTACACTCTAGTATCAACTAGGTCTTTCTCAGAATCGACATGCATGAGTTTCTGATGAGGGAATCTTCAGTTAACTAGAGTGACACATGTCGATGCACTAGCAAACGAACTGACTGTTAACTCTCTATTAGTTCCACAAACAATTTGGAACTAATTTAACTAAACTTAACTCAGTAAACTGAGTAATCTAATTTCCAACTCAATTTAAACTAATATTGGACCCCTAAAACTTAGGGAGAACATAACATATACATGACTACATAAAGACTTCCAACTCGAAATTCCTAAGCTGATTAAGTTAATTAAACTTAATTAACTACTTACAAGTTGCTATGAGAATATAATTCAATTTTAATTCTTAGTTTAATTAAAGGACAAATTAAAATTGGAATTTCTTGTTGCCATTTCTCAACACTCCCTCTCAATAAGAAAGGGATTTCAACTACGCCAATCCTGTCTATGTGAAACTCGAATTTATATCTTAACAATGCCTTTGTCAAAATGTTAGCATCTTGCTCCTCCGTGGGAATGTCCTCTAACAACATAATCCACCTCAATATACAATCTCTAGGATGATGATATCGGATATCAATATGCTTGGACCGATCATGAAAAACCAGGCTTTTAGAAAGTTTGATACAACTTTGTTATCATAGTAAATCATAGTTGGATCCATCTGCAGACCAAACAAACCAATCAGGATCTTCCTCATCGAGATGGACTCACATGTTTCTTGACTCACAGCCATGTACTTTACCTCTACCGAACTGAGTGTAATTGATCTATGTTTCCTGTTGTACCATGAAACTGTCACTGACCCATACTAAATATCCCTCCTGATTTTCTCTTCCTGTCGAATGGACTCCCTGCCCAGTCTGCATTAGTGAAGCCTTGAAGCTTCACTCCCTTTATCTGTTCGTACCATAATCCATACTGAGAAGTGCCCTTAAGGTATCTCAACACATGATTTTACGCCTTCCAATACAGCTTGGTATGCCTAACCATTGCTTGAGTAAGCTGGTTAATTACATGACACATATCCAATCATGTGTTCACCAAGTACATGAGTGAAGCCACAAGTTTCCTGTAAATAGTAGCTCCCACTACTTCCCCTGAAGTAGCATCCTCCTTCCTCTAGATACTTGCTAGAGGAGTCTCCATGGGTTTGCTACTCTCCATGCAGAATATCCTGAGTATCTCGTTGGCATACTTGTCTTGAGACACAAAAAAATCCCCATCTCCCTGCCATACCTCCATGCCATACCTCCATACCAAGAAAGTAATGCATGAGCACCATGGCATTCATCCCAAGCTCTCTTGCAAGGTCCTCCTTACAAGATTTGATTAGCTGATCATCACCTGTTAGTATGAGATCATCAGCATAAAGTACAATGGTCAATAGTTTACCTTCCACCACTATGTGGTACAGGTTCACATCTGCTTCACTCTTCATGAAACCCAACTCGGTGAAGTAGCTATCTATCCTAGTGTACCAAGCACGAGGTGCTTGCTTCAGCCCATATAACGCTATCTTGAGCTGGCACACATGGGACTCATGTTCAAAGGCCTCAAAACCGTCAGGCTACTCTATGTACACTTATTCCTCAATCATGCCATTAAGGAAGGTTGTATTCACATCCATCTGATGTATCTTCCAACCCATGTGTTCTGATAGTGAAAATATAGATCTGATTGACGAGTACCTTGTAACAGAAGCAAAGGTCTCATCATAGTTAATCCCCTCTTCATGTGAAAAGCCATGGGCCACAAATATAGCCTTATGCTTCTCCACACTACCATCTACAACTTGCTTTATCCTTAAAGCCTACAGGAGCTCATCATTGACTTGTCCTCTAGTCTCAGGACCACATCCCAAACATTGTTACGAGCTATGGAGTCATACTCTTCGACCATGGCATCAACCCAAACTGACTGATGCATTGCTTCCTTAAAGGAAGATGGCTCTGTCAAAACACATTTTCTCATAAGATCCATGTATCTAGTGTACCTCTTAAGTGACATCCTTTGCCTGCGTTGAGGAGTGGGTTCTCCCACATTCTCCCATGCATTATCCAACAATCTGTCAGCCTCTCTAGTGTGCTTTCTTCCCTCTCTGAAATAATCTGCTTGATTGGATGTCTCCAATCCTGGATCCTTTGCATGTGGCTCCTCCACATCAATGTGAGGCTCCTCAAACTTAGGAGATAAAATATCCTCATCTGCATGTAGCTCAATCTCCCTCTCAAGGGAAACTCGCCATGCCTTCTCCTCATCGAATCTGACATGCCTGCGAACCACTGTCATCCTATTGGTTGACAAGTACACCTGATAGTTGTGAGGTGTGTCAGTGTACCCCAAAAATATCCCCAACTCTATTTTCAGCTCAAGCTTCTTCCATGCATCTTTGGTCACATGGAAATATACTGATGACCCAAAAATCCTAAAGTGACCAACATTTGGCCTCTTACCGAAATAAGCCTCCTTTGGTGTCTTCATCTCAACTATTTGATGTGGGCTATGATTCTGAACATAAACCATTGTGTTGCATGCCTCAGCCCACAAGTGTAGTGGTAGGACCTGATCTTGCAACATCACTCTTGCTACCCCTACTATGCTTCTACTCTTCCTCTCTGCCACCCCATTTTGTTGAGGGTTATGGGGTGTCATTAATAATCCCTTCCGCTGCACAGAAGTTCTTATACTTGTTTGAGACATACTCCCCATCTTATCACTCTTTAGAGCTTTAACCTTCTTTCCTGACTCTTTCTCCACCAATGCTTTAAACTCATGAAACTTTGTGAAAGTTTGATCCTTTTTTGCATGAAAAATATCCAACATTTATGAGAATAGTCATCAACCATTATGACATATACCTGTGTTTGGCCGTGGATGTTGTCGAGAATGGTCCACACACATCTGAATGGACTAGTTCTAGAATAGCCTCTACTCGTCTGTCTCTGTCGTGAAAGGTAGAATTGGTGTATTTTCCCAAAATACACCCCTTGCATGTATCAACTTGGTCAATGTACCTTTGGGAAGGCCGATAGAGATCCATTGCAATATCTTCAAAGCCCCATGATGCAAGTGGCCTAATTGCCTGTGCCACAACTCGCCAACATCTCGGCTCTGCACCCTTTCTGATTTTGTGGTTAGAGCAACACACTCCTCTACCTCCATCTTATAGATATTCTTCACCCGAATCCCTATCTTATTTACTTGACCCATGGTTATGTGTCAAAGGAATGCCTTTCCTTTTGAGAAGATCACATCATAGCCTCTATCCTCAAGCATGGCAACAAATACCAAGCTCTTCTTTAGCCCTAGCACATACATAACATTCTTCAATGTGAGTGGAGTCCCATGCCCCCTCTGAAAAGTAATCGTTCCTAATTCAGTAACACTATACTTCCTGTCATCACCCATCTCGATATGCATATGAGGATCTTTCTCCTCCAGGTCATTGTATAAATCTTTGTCACTAATCATGTGGAATGAAGCTCCATTGTCTAAGTACCATACGCTTCCCATCATTTATGAAACCATGCATGCAATGAGGGAAACTTCCAATTCGAACCGAGAGGCCAAAGCCTCAACTGCCGCTCCTCCCAAGGAGTTCTTCTTGGACTTCTTGAGTGGACTCTTTGTAGCAAAATGGCCCAGCTCATGACAATGAAAGAACTTAACTCTCATCATGTCTTTCTTCTTACCTCCATGATAAGAATCTGATTTGGAATGGGAAGCTTTCCCTTTCCCCTTCTTCGCCTTAATCGCTAAGGCACAATTCTCTTCATCATCAGTCTTTGATGAAGAGCCATCCCTAGTGTTCCTCCTGATCTCCTCTTGGATCAAATCTGACCACGATCGTTCCCAATTCGATAGCTTCTCCCGACTATTGACAGAGTCCTAATAACTATGCCAACTCTTTGGGAGTCCCAGAAGAGAAAGACTCACCATAGCATCCTCGACAACGTGATACCAACACTTCCAAGTTCATCATGAGATTGAGTGAACTTGGTTAAGTATTTTGGAATTGTCTCACCTTTCTCCATTTTGATTTTCAAAGTTTGTCTTTTAGTGCCAATTTCCTTTGGTCATTGTTGTTCTGATACAAGTTCGTCAATGTTTTCCACATAACTTATAGATTTTCCTTGCCATGGAGACTTGAGATGTGGTCTTGAACTCCCTCAAGGATTATCTGCAACACCTTCGCCACACACTTCTTCCATTCGGTCAAATGCTGTGCATCCGATGTTGTTGGCTTAGGAATTTCTTGATCAACAAATTACTTCAAGCCATTATCCTCTAGCACAACCTCCATTCTTTCCCTCTAGGGTATAAAATTCAAGTTGCCTTTCAACGCATACTCGATCCAAAAACCATAGAATGGCATCTGTCGATCCTGAAGTATGTATTGCAAATTTGAACTTCACCTGTAACCCAAAAATCAAACTTCAAAATCTCCTCTAGTATATTTTTCTCAGCTATGATACCATGTAGAATTTCTTGTAGATTCACAATCTCATGCAATGTACCAACACACAGGACAAGAATCTACTTCTACTTTCAACCAGTGCAAGCCAATAGATCCATGAAAACAATAAGAGCAAGAAGAAGATAAATCAATGGCACATAACACAAGATGTATCTGGGGAAAGACACTTCTCAAAACCCCACTATCTATATTGCATACATCATAAATATGAGTGAAGATAGAAAGCTTGTTCTCACTAGAACAATTTCTCACAAGTATGAACAACTCTCTTAGCTCACAAGCTATCTCAAGCAAAATCCTTAGCTTATTCAACATCTCTCCAAGCCCCTGATCTCTTATGTAATTCCTAGGATGAATAGTCCATATTTAAAGGGAATTCATGCTTCCAAAATTCCACAATCCAAACATAGGATCAATATTTGATGCATGCATGATATTTACACTCCAGTAAATAATACAACTGATAATACACTATCCTTGCACTCTAGTATCAACTAGGTCTTTCTTAGAATCGACATGCATGAGTTTTTCATGAGGGAATCTTTAGTTAACTAGAGTGACACATGTGGATGCACTAGTGCACCAGCTGACTTTTAACTCTCTATTAGTTCCACAAACAATTTGGAACTAGTTTAAATGAACTTAACTCAATAAATTGAGTGATCTAATTTCCAACTCAATTTAAACTCATACTGGACCCCTAAAACTGAGGGAGAACATATACATGACTACATAAAGACTTCCAACTCGAAATTCCTAAGCTAATTAAGTTAATTAAACTTAATTAACTATTTACAAGTTGCTATGAGAATAGAATTCAATTTTAATTATCAGTTTAATTCAAGGACAAATTAAACTGGAATTTCTTGTTGCAATTTTTCAACACTGGTATCCCGGATGACTTGAATACAACTTAGCATGAAATTCCCTCAAAATAAGATTATTGAGTTCACTATTGTTTGGCACATAAATCCTATCCTTAAATCTGACCAAACTGTCTATCGTGAGTTTATAATCCACATCTTGATCACCTGTACCGTACTGATGGTACCTGTCATCTTGTTGTCATGCTTGTAAGATCCAATACTATAAATCTATCCCATATGACTCATAGCTACTATGTGATTTACCTACATTCTTCTACTAAGAGCATCTACAACCCTGTTCTATGTACCCTTGATGTACCTAATCTTGAAGTCAAACTCACTGAGCATGGCCAACCATCTAGCTTGCCTGAAATTTAGATTAGGTTGGTCAAACAAATATCTTAGCCCACTATGATCACTCATCAACACAAACCTCCTACCAAGAAGATAGTGCCTCCACATATTCAATGCATGCATGATCGCTGCCAACTCAAGGTCATACGTCACATAGTTTTTCTCGTGCTCATTGAGTTTCCTTGATTCGTATCATACTGCTTGTCCCTCTTGCATCAAGACTCCACCAATTCCTCTCTTGCAAGAATTTGTACATACCACAATCTATTTATTTGGATATGTGATATTTAGAACTCAAGCATTTGTAAGCAACTGCTTCAATTGCTCAAAACTAGCTGCCCATTCTTCTGTCCATTGAATTTTCTCTCCTTTCCTCTATAATGATGTGATAGGATAGGGAATTTGTGAGAATTTCCTAATGAGCCTCCAATAATAACCTACTAAGCCCATGAATGATTTTACTTCATCCACATTTCTAGTAGTTTCCCATTCCATGATAGCTCTTATCTTTTTCAGATCCATTGCTATGCCTTCCTTGGAAACCCCATGCCCCAAATAATGAACCTCTATCTAAAAGAAATTGCATTTACTAATTTTGGCATATAACTAATGCTCTCTTAGAACCTTCAACACTGTTGCTAAGTGTTTTGCATGCTCTTCCTCATTCTTAGAGTATATCAATATATCATCAATGAATACAATCACAAACTTGTTTAGATAAAGATGCAATACACTATTTATCAAACACATGAAAGTAGATGGAGCATTAGTTAAACCAAAAGGAACCACAACAAACTCATAATTCCCATACCTGGTCCAAAAAGTAGTCTTGTAAATGTCCTCTTCTTTGATGTGTACCTGATGGTATGATCTCAAATCGATCTTCGAGAACATTATTTCTCCCTTCAATTGATCAAAAAAGTCATCGATCCTTGATAATGGATACCTATTTTTGACTATCACCTTGTTCAGCTTCCTGTAATGAATACATAACCTCAGAGTACCATCCTTTTTCTTAAAAAAACATATTGGTGCACCCCATGAAAATACACTTGGCCTAACGTATCCCTTTTCAAGCATTTCCTTCAACTGAATCTTCAATTCCAATATCTCAGGAGTGGTCATCTTGTAAGGTGCCTTTGATGTTGGTGCGGACCCTGGTACCAACTTAATAGAAACATCCACTTCCCTATGAGGAGGCAACTATGAAATATATGTTTGGGAATACATCCTGAAACTATTACAAAATTGGGTACCTCTTCAAGACTTCTGCATCCTCACCATCCTTATATTTATCACTGGAAACATGCAATGCAAACAATGCACACTCTTTCCGGAGACTATGCTTTTCCTACATAGCTATAACCATCCTCACTTGTGTAGCCTTCTTTTTAACCTGCAAGGTTCTTTGTTCTCCATTATCACCCAAGCACTCAATGGCATTTTCATAATGATCCACCTTAGTCATGTGAAGATACAACCAATACATACCCAGAAGCATATTGTATGATCCCAATGGAAGCACATTCAGATGCGCTGACGTAGGAGTACCATAAAGCTCAAATGCACAAGATCTTACCCAAAGATGAACTCGTTTCTTAATACTTGTAGCCAACTACACCAACCAAGACTTTGCATGCACTTCTTTTCTCAAACCACACTTATCCATCAGGTCAGGGATAACATGACTATAATTAGATCCAGGTTCAATCATAATAGGAACAACTTGATCACAAAGCTTACCGCCCATCTCAATAATGGATGCTTGGTGATACTCCTTCCTATTATCCAATGTTGCATAGATCCGAGGAATGCTCTACCCAACATCTGCAAATGTCTGCACCTCCTGAGCACTGTATCTTTGAGGCCTACCACCCTAATACGACGAATAATCCTCTTGAGATGCTCCTTGCACATATCCAACATTGCAACTGTCTCCTACCATCACCTATATTCTGTTGTTCTCTAGGTTGCGACCCATGTTCCTTCTCTACTACATTAAACTTCTTGTTATGAGAAACATTCTCTTTCTGACTTGCATCCTGGGGTCTAGTTCACTTCGGTGGACATTTACATTTAGTCTGGCCATTCCCTTTCCAACCCTGCTTAGATTCCATTTACGCTTTGATTGCTCGTAACAGTGTTTCGACTTCCTAATGAATTCTTCCAGCGACCGAGGCTTGTCATACCCAATCCGATCCTTAAATGCTAAGGGAAAACCATTGACAAATATATGACATTTGGCTTTCTCATCCTTAAGATACAGTACATACCTCAACAACTCTAGGAACTTAGTTGTGTATTCCTAATCTGTCATCGATCCCACCTTCAGCTCATAGAACTCGTTGGCCTTACTGTCATAGTACCTCTCTAGCAAATACTTCTTCATGAAGAGTCTCTTGAATTCAAGCCAACTCTTTAAATAAATTAAAAAACCAAGAGTACCCTTTTGAAGAGGACTCATAAAAAAAGATAGTTGTATTTTTTGAAATTTTTTCGTCGTGTATATTCTATGTTATTGATTTTTTATTCAAGCCCTTTGAAACTGTCCAAAACAATTTCAAGTGTTATGTTTAAAAAAAAATAGATGAAAAATATCATATGAATTCAAAAGTGTCAAATTCATATGTCACTGGATAGAGGATTCTTTCACGAATCCAACATGATCAATTGCGCCACTTAAGGAAAAATTCTACCCTAAATCCGTTAGGGTACAAAATGGGTTTTTAGAGAAATCTACATAAGAGGTGTTAAAACTGTAATTATTAGGACTTCAAGAGCTCGATCGAGCATTAAAGTACGCCTCGATTGAGTGGCATACATGGTTAACCAATGACTCAATCAAGCCATAAAAAATTCTAACCCTCCAATGCCCTTACCATCTTTTAATTAGAAATAATGCTTGATCAAGCCGTTAACTTGAGTTAGAAAACGACTTGATTGAGGGTTTTTTAAAATGCTCGACTGAGATATTTTTTAGTGCTTGAACAACTCAATTGAGTGCTTAAAAAATGCTCAATTGAGCATCCATTTTTCAACAAAACGCGCCCTTATTTCACCAAAAAGTGTAACCCAGCTCCATGCTTTGACTCGAATACTAATTGGGTTATGATACTAAGGGTTTTTGTTCAAATAAAGTAATCTATGACCATAAGAGAGAATGACCATCAAAAGAAGGGCCATAATAAAAAATGTTACACACACTAGTTTAAGCTCAAATATGGTCACTTAAGATTTTCAAATACTCTAAGCAACAAGGGTCTCATTAATCATCATTAAAGTATGGATAATAAGTGACATTTTATGATTAGAATTCTACATACTTTTCTCTCCAAGGGGATTAAGTTAATACAAGGTTTGTGCTTTGTTGTAAGATAACAATGATCTAAAGCCATATATGTTTTTTTTCAAGTTATTGATAAATTAGCTTTGTATGTGTCAATGGGTAATAACTAAAGTAGTGGGGAGGTAGGTATTACACTCTCCCCACCCATGTTTAAATCCCCAATCAGACTCAACTCGTTGTGATAAGGCTAAAAGGGTGGGTACCCCCTTACAAGTAGGACCCTCAAAATGTAAGTATATCATCAAACAACTTAGCCCTTCCGAAGTCTCCATAGTAAATCATTGCACCATACTATTTACCAAATTACCCTTCATCCACAAAACTCGATCTCAAGTATTGAAGAAAGAAAAAATGGTGTGAATAAGTAGGAGTTGAAATATGCAACATTAAAAGAGTGAAACAATTCATTTTTCTTTTTGTATTTTGATCTTACTGATTGACATATTGAGGTTATATTTTAATAAATGTATCTAACTAATAGACAGTTTGGCCTTTTCTGCTGAAATCTAGTGATACAATTTTGGGTGAGATTGTGAATTTTTGTTCTTTAAAATGTGTTTTTCAATGTACAAATGGATTCAACGCCCTCACAAATCCCTCAAAACCCCTCGGGCACTCATATTCTACAAATTACACAACTCAAACATATGATTCTCAAAAATCTCTACCAAATTTAAGGTAAAATTGACTGGAAAAAATGTGCTACACTTGAAATAAATATATATAGGGCATGCAGATGAGAGGTATCAAACCTTGTACCTCTTGCATGCAAATCAAACATTTGTGCTACGTTTTCCATTTGGAAAAAAACTAATTAAAATATTTCATGGTTTTCTCCCCAAGGGGACTATGATAATACAAGGCTTGTGCTCTAATGTAGGTAACAATGATGTAAAGCTATAATTTTTTTTTTTTTAAATTAGTTTTGCAATGTGAGGGGCAATAGCTAAAGTGGACACTTTCCCACCCATGTCCAAATCTCCAATGAAACTTATTATGATAAAGATAGAAGAGTAGGTACCTCCTACTAGTCTCATTTTCGTAATGCAAGCAAATCTATGTTTTCTCTTTTGAAAAGGTACCCTCCTATAAACAAGACCCTTAAAATATAAATATATCTTTGGACATTTCAACTCTTCCCAAGCCTCTTTAGTAAATCACTCCACAAACTATTTTACAAATTTATCTAAATTAACTTTAGACCATACTATTTACCAAATTACCATTTATAAACAAAATTTGACATTAAGGTCGGATTAGCTTTATGCCATACTATTTACCAAATTACCCTTTATCAACAAAATTCGATCTTCAGGTTGGAAGAAAGAAAAAATGATGCAACATTAAAAGAGTGAAACCATTTGTTTTTCTTGCCAAATTACCCTTTATTTACCCAACTCGATCTTAATGCCCGAAGAAAGAACGGATGATAGGAACAAGAAGCACTCGAAATATGCAATGTTAAAAGAGTGAAACAATTTGTTTTTCTTGTTATACTTTGATCATAATGGCAAGGATATTGAGGTTAGATTTAAATAAAAAGAGAGTTTAACTAATAACATTTTCACATTTTTCACTAATGTGTTTTTAATTATATAAATGAGTATATCACCCTCAAGTAAAATATACTCTTTTAAGAAAAATTCTACACCATATTTCGGGCAAAAGTTCACCCCAAAAATGCAGTACGCTTTAAATAAATATATATAGGGGAAGGTATAGAACCCGCACGCAAAGCGAACGTTTAGCCTACATTTCCATTCAACAAAAAAAACCCACTGGGCTTATAAAATTTGTAGAGCTACCAACCTCTTGGCATTAAAAGCAAAGAATAATAAGATGTTTGATCGTTTTATGATCTATGTTATTTGTTAGCCTCCTCACTAAAAATAAAATTACAGTTACTAATCATGTGACAGTTTGGCCGAGTGGTCTAAGGCGCCAGATTTAGGCTCTGGTCCGAAAGGGCGTGGGTTCAAATCCCACAGCTGTCAAGCGTTTTCTGTGCTTTTTAGCAGAAATTCCAGAGGTTTCTCCCTTTGTGGTACAACCATCAAAGCGAGGTTAATTTTGAGACAGGTTTCGTTCAGGCGCTGGATATCTTCTATTTGTTAACGTCAGAGATGAAATCCAGCCGCCGGACGTTTCTGGATGTTCTTACCATCGGTTTACCGGTGGCTTTTTTTCGTTCATGAATTTTAACCAAATGCTTCAAATTACCTCCAGTATTGTTCTTCACTCTATAATTTAGGAATGTTCCTCCTCAGTTTGAGCCAGATGTTACATGACGGTGATATTTATTACCTTAAAATGGGGGAAAGGAATGTGAAAGGGAATATAAAGTGGATTTATTGGAGGAGGAGAGTGAACGTTTTTATTTTATTTTTAAAGAATAATGTGTTCCCAGTTTATTGTTTTTTTCGTTAATGTTTTAAGGTTTAATTAGGTTTCGCTATGTTTTGAAGTTCAAATATTTTATGAATAATTTTTTTTTATTTTTTTGAAATTATGATATTAGAAGTAGATATTTTTTTCCTTTCCAGAAGTAAGCAAAACAAAAATAAAAAATAGAACTGAAAATTAATTTATTGTTAAGAGAAATAACCCAATGAAAAATAGAAATGAAAATAAATAATTTGAGAGTTCAGGAAAGAAAAATGTACCATTATGAAATTAATTTAATTAATATTGAAAGAAAAAATGAAAGAAATTATTTTAATGTCCACAAGGCTAACGATAATTTATGGGATAGATTGCTTCTTCATTTGCTTGATGTATTTAGCCTTTTTCTCTGTGAAGCTCATAATAAATGCTCCCAGTATAGATTATCCCAAGAGCTCGCTCCCAGCATATTTGCATAGCTTTCCCCTTTGCCTTTGAAAGTCTCACATTCTAAAAAACTTTCCCCTTTGCCTTTAAAGGCCTCACATTCTAAAATGAAATGCTTTTCTATTTCCACTTTTATAGAAGAACAAAAAAATGCATATTATTTCCTCCCACACTTCTTTTGGTCTTTTCGAATGCTCTATTTCACAATGGAGTTGATGAGAAGAATTAGTCCTTAACTTAGCTATAAGAACTTTGGCTCTCCAAGAGATATTGGCCTCTATGTATGCTTTTGGTTGATGGCTATGAGTGAGATTAAACACTTCAATATAGTACTTTTTCTTTCTTCCAGTCTCCTTATCCCAATTAAGCTTATGGAACTTATCCATAACAAAAGCTTTTACCTCTTTGTTGTTTATGAGACACGTGTTCAAGCAAATACCCCATTTACTAAACCATTCGTGCATCCAAGTTTTTTTTTTTTTTTTGTTGTTGCCTAATTTGTCATTAAAGACAACCTTAGGTCATCTACCCCCTTCTATTTGCTCATTTTTTTTAAATACCTTATGATTCATACCATATCAATTGCTTCAATAGGAGCAACCCCTGTTTCACTGAACAAGATAGCATAAGGAATGAAAACCTTAGGTCATCTACCCTCTTCCATTTGCTCATTTTTTTTAATACTTTATGACTCGTACCATAGCAATTGCTTCAATAGGAGCAAACCCTATTTCACTTATCAAGATAGCATAAGGAACTGCACTTTTTATCTTGAATTTGTTTGTAATCAAACACTTCTGAATTTTCTCAATTGTCTCCACTGCATGTCATGTACTGTATTGATAAAATAAAAATAAAAAATAAATTGAAAGCGAACAAAGAAAAATGACCAACAATATGATATTAATTTAATTAATATTAATATGAGTTGAAGTAAAATTAATAGGAGTTGCCTTTAGTGCAACTTTTTGGATGCTTTCTTTTTGGGTGGGTTTTTTTTTTTATTTAATTTCTGTAAAATCCTGTATTGATAAAATAAAAATAAAAAATAAATTGAAAGCGAACAAAGAAAAATGACCAACAATATGATATTAATTTAATTAATATTAATATGAGTTGAAGTAAAATTAATAGGAGTTGCCTTTAGTGCAACTTTTTGGATGCTTTCTTTTTGGGTGGGTTTTTTTTTTATTTAATTTCTGTAAAATCCCGCAAGAATTTATTGAAATCACAAGCTTGATGGGTAACTCCTGCGCATTTAAAGTGCCCTGGGGTTTTTCAAGGTGCTGAATCCATATATGCAGTGAAAAAACGAGTTTAAATAACACAAATCAAGATTTCACCTCAAATTTTTCAACTAGATTCCCACTCTGGAAAGTCCAAAAAATAACACTAAAAGGAACTCCAAATTAATATATCTACATACTAATTAAATTATGCATTAATCTAAATAAAAGTTGCATGTTTTAGTTTAAATATAAAAACCATGATTAGTATTAATTTTAATTTTAAATTAATTAATAGATATGCATAAATTTATATAAATTTAAATTAATTAATATATTTAAATATAAATATAAATATAAATATTTAATATATTACTACATTTAAATATTAATCTAAATAAATAATATTTTTAATATAAGTTAAAGATTCCCGGATCCGGGTGTTTAAATGGGCAACAAGTACGTGGGTAGCCGATTGGATGGGCGCGTGGCTTATCACCATCGCCACTCGGCCTCACATAAAGTTGGTCATTAATTCACTTCAACTCAACTTCAATGCTGCATTAATGCAGCCTGTCCCTCCTCTCCGGCCGGTTCATTCTCTTATCATGGTGCCCTCAGTTTGTTTCATTTGTGCTTCTCCTCTGCGCTTGAGTCACTCCTTTGTTGATGCAGAGATTCACTCTTGAACTAGCCCGAGGAAACGTTGTGCTCTGGTTTGTTGGGTGGATTTCTGGCTGAGGTTACAGGTCTTTTTCTGCCATTTCTGCAATTTCAACAGTTGCTCGTCATCTGCCCTCCCCTATGCCCATTTGAGTGCTGAAGCCAAGCCATTTTTAGTCCTTTTCGACCTCTTTAGTATTGCAACCCGCTCTGATTTTCCTGTTCTTCCCACTATGCCAGACTTCGCCAAAGAATGAGTTGCAGAGGGGAAGCTCTCGGGGACAAGTTGTCCACCAGGCCTCCTCCTCCACGACGGATTCCTCGACTTTTTGCCCGGACTTCTACTCAGACCATTATCCTGCTACTAGAAGTGGTCGTGGACGGGGTAGAGGGAAGCTCAATTTGGTAGTGTGTTCTCTCAATTCTCCCATTAACACTGCTCAACTCCAGTTCCCCTGTACTCATGGCAATTTCTCCTTCATTGCCTCTGTCACCATTGAGCTTAGCGAGGTTACTCCTTGCTAGGTAGTTGTTTCCCTTGGGGTGACCATGGAAACGAAGGCGGAAGACAGGCATGGTACCACTCAGATGGATTACAAGCAGAGTAAGGCTCCGGGTCAGAGAAAGTGCATGGAAAATCAGGTCATGGATGATCAGGCTGGTCCGAGTGTCCCTACCGACGACGGTTCTGCAAGCAAAGAGGGCCATCCCTCTAAGGACGAAGACGACTACAAATGTGGGTGTCGTGTCATTGAAGAACAACCCTCCACCTCTCATGAAGTATAAGCAGGTCTGCACTCAATGGTTTTTTTATTTAGTGTGTGCTCGAGGGTGCTAATTTTTAACCTATTATATCGTCATGATATGCTTACCAGTTCTCATGCTCAGTCCCCTGATTCAAAGTTTAATTGTCTGTTTCCCCTGCGCGGGCGGCACTCTTCCAGTCTGTGTTTTTTGGTCTCGATTTTGGTCTCAATCATTTTTAAAGTCTGACCTCGCTTTTGTTCTAGGCAGGGTTTCTCTGTTTACTGGCCTGGGTCCAATTATCTTGGTAAGGTTGCTAAATTAGCTCTGTTCAATTTTTAGTTTCAAGCACGATAATGAAGGTTTTATGTTTCTTTGTATTAGTCATGGTTATGTTACTAGCAGTCCTTCAGGTCGATCCTCAACGGGTCTTTTTGGACAATGTTCAGCTATGCTATGTAAGCATGCCACATCTTTGGGCTAGTTTTCTAGAGGCAATGACCTCTATGTAAAATTATTTTGTATCAATAATAGGAGTAGAAAAATTCAGAAAAAAAAAATATAAGTTAAATATGTATGTATTACTATTAATTGTTAAATCTATTAATTTGAATATATGCGTATATATATATATATATATATTATATATATTATATATTAATATTATATATATATATATATATATATATATATATATAATAATAAATAAATAAATAAATAAATAAATTGTATATATTATTTTTAATATAAGTTGAATGTCAAATAATATGTTTAATCTTAAACTATTTAGGTCAATGTTTATAGTTTTAATAGTTATATTGTTGGGTGTGTGTTATATTTTTTCAATGACTAGCTGCATGTGTGAGGGTTACAAAGGGGGCACAACCCTCCCTATCGGGGGTTTTAAGGGGCGGTAGCCCCCCTATATGGGGTCAGGGGCACTGCACCATGAATATTTTTTTGGAATCTATATTAGGTGGACATACCTACCTATGGTTTTGTGCATGGGTTTTGCACATGGTTTTGGGCATGATGGTTTTCTGCCATGGTATTTTGTAGATTCGATCAAGGCAACTATAGTTATGTTCTAATCCAAGGTTAATGGATCATGGTTTATGAATGCTTTGACATATATATATATATATATATATATATATATACACCAAGGGGACACCTTTGTTGCTAAGGGATTGTTCTTAGGCTTGTGGTAGATCTTGTTTAGTGGGAGATTTGCGGGATCGATTCTTGCAGTGAAAGAAGATGACAAGCAGTGGAAAGATAGAGATCGAGAAATTTAATGGTTAGAGTTTTGAGTTGTGGAAACTCAAGATGGAGGATCTACTAGTGGATAAAGATCAGTTGATTGTGGTAGATCCAGGTACTAAACTAATGGAAATGTCAGTAGAAGACTGGGTGGATTTGGATTGAAAGGCAAAGAGCACAATACAATTATGTATTTCAGATCCAATATTGTTGAATGTATCAGGGGAAACTACATCAAATAATTTGTGGGTCAATTTAGGGACTTTGTACCAATCTAAGTCTTTGGTGAACAAATTTTTCTTGCAGAAAAAGTTGTATAACCTAAAGATGAAGGATGGAGACTTGATGACAGAGCATCTGAAGGCCTTTAATATTGTGGTAAGCCAGTCGTTATCCGTTGTTATAAAAAATTTAGAAGAAGATAAGTGCATCAGTTTGTTTTGTTTTCCACTAGATTTGTGGGATATTCAGGTTGTTGTAATAGGTAGCAATACAACTACCTTGAATTTTGATGAAATATTCTCATCCTTGTTGTCAGAGGAGATGAAATGGAAAAATATTGAGAGCTAGAATGGAGATGCCTTGTCTATACAAGGATGGCCTGAGAATAGAAAAAAAACAAGTCCTTGAGTGGGAGATCTAAATCTTCAGGAAAACCTGTAAAGGTATGTTGGAAATGCGGAAAGGAAGGGAACTACAAAAATCACTGTTCATCTAAAGCTCTTGAGAAAGGAAAGGGATCTGATGATGCTCCTTTTGCAGAGAACAAACACCTCAGATGAAGGCGAGGATGTGTACTTGGCTTGTTCTTCAAGTACACATGTAGATCATGAGGCATGATTGATTGACTTAGGTGCATCCTTTCACTTCACTCCCCATAGTGAGTGGTTTTGTGAGTATGAAAAATATTATTGTGGTGTTGTCTTATTAGGAGATGATAAAAAGGCTAGAATCATCGGATGCTAAAAAGTCAAGATGAAGTTGCAAGGTGGAAGGATTAGAACACTTCCGAGTGTTCTGCACATTGGCCAAAAATTTGATTTTTGTAAGCAAAATGGATGATGCAGGTGTAAAAATAGTGTTTGAGAAATATATCTGCAAGATGGTTCACGAGAACTGGTATTGATGCAAGGAGTTTGGATTGAAACTTTGTACAAGCTTATGGGTAGTACTGTTATTGATGGATGCAATAGTTCTATGGTTCTTGAAAGTAGAAAATCTAGTGGTCTTTGGAGAAAAGACCATGCTATGGCATCAAAGGTTTGGACATATTTGAGAGAAGGGCCTTCAGATACTTCGTGGTAATTTTATGGTAGAAGGTATGTCTAATTTCTCTCTGGATTTCAATTTCTATGAACATTGTGTATATGGGAAGCATAATCAAGTTATTTTCCCTTCTGGTGCTAAGAGGGTGAAAGGGATATTAGAGCTTGTGCATAGTGATGTGTTTGGACCTGTGTCAGTTCCATCACTACGTAAGTTTGTGTATTATGTATCATTTATAGATGACTTCTCAAGGAATACATGGATATATTTCCCTAGGAAGAAATATGAAGTCTTTGATAGGTTTAAAGAATTTAAGGCTCTGGTGGAAAACCAGACAGAGAAGAAGATAAAGGTACTGAGGACAAATAATGTTGGAGAGTTCTACAAGAAGGAATTTGATAATTTTTGTAAGAAGTGTGGTTTAGCACGACATAAGACTACTCCATACACACCTCGACAAAATGGAGTTACAGGAAGAATGCACAAGGCGTTGATGGAAAAGGCAAGAAGCATGCTCAGTGGTGTTGGGTTAGGACAAGAATTCTAGGCAGAGGTGGTGTATATTGCATGTTACCTGGTCAACATATCACCTTCCTCAGTATTGGAGGATAAGACTCCACATGAGTTATGGAATTGTAAAAAACCCTCTCTTTCACATCTGAGGGTATTTAGCTATGATTCATATGTACATGTTCCAAAGGAGAAAAGAACCAAGTTGGATAGTAAATCTAAAAGGTGAATCTTTATTGGGTATAAGGATGGTTTAAAAGGCTATAAGCTTTGAAATCCAGAAACAAGGAAGGTTGTGTACAACCAAGATGTGGTGTTTAGAGAGATGAAAGATGTTATTAAACATGAAGTCCTACCAAAGGAACCCGAGAAGAAAGAGTTTGAGCTAAAGGAGGAACAATCAAACACTACAACATAATAGGAAGAAGAAGATGAAGAGCCACAAACTCTAGCTGTGAGAAGATAAGTTTGAGAAATAAGGAAACCAAAAATGTATGGTCTATTTGCTTTTTATTCAAAATTTTCTTTATCTATTACTAACGATGATCCCAAAATTGTCAGGGAGGCAGTAGATTCAGAGGATGGAAAACTCTGGAAAGAGGCCATGGTTGATGAAATGACATCTTTGAACAAAAACGAGGCTTGGGATCTGTGGAGTTGTCCGCTGGAAGGAAACCCATTGGAAGAAAATGGATGTTTAAGAAGAAGATGAATGCAGAAGGAAAGGTGGAGAAATACAAAGCTTGGTTGGTAGAAAAATGTTATTCCCAGGTGACACGAATTGATTTTGGTGATATTTTTTTCTCATATTTCCAAGGTAGCTTCTATTAAATTAATTTTATTCGTTGCTGTTTTTTTTTATTTTAAGGTGGAACAAATGGATGTGAAGATAATATTTCTTCACAGGGATTTAGAAGAAGAGATCTACTTGAAGCAAATTGAAGGCTTGGTGGTGAAGGGAAAGAACGAATTGGTATGTAGGTCAAAAAAGTCCCTATAGGGGTTAAAACAACCACCAAGGATGTGGTATAAAAAAATTGTTACACATATGTGGGAACTTGGCTTTACCAAAAGCAAAGTGGATCACTGTGTGTATTTTAAATTACTTAGTGACCATGTTATTTATCTGGTCTTGTAAGTGGATGATATGTTGCTAATTGGAAATGACAAAAAAATTATCCAGGATTTGAAGACCCAATAGTCCTCCAAATTCGACATGAAGGATCTTGGTGCTGAAAACTATATTTTGGGCATGGAAATTAAATGAGATAGGGCAAAGAGGAAGCTTTGGTTAAACCAAAAGAAGTATGTTGAGATAATACTGCAGAGGTTTAATATGCATGATAGTAAACCGATGAAGGTTCCTATTCATGTAGGTGTAAACTTATTTATTGAATAGTGTCCCAAGACACAAGAAGAGGAAGAGGACATGTCTCGTGTTCCATATGCAAGTGCAGTCGGCATCCTGATGTATGCAATGGTCTATACTAGACTAAGCATTTCACATGTAGTGGGAGTATTGAGTAGGTTTATGTCAAAACCAGGGAAGGAGCATTAGACATTAGTGAAGTGGGTTTTTAGGTATTTGCATGGCACTAATGATTATGGTATTTGCTACCAAGGAAGATTAGGATTGGATGGAGTTTTGGACATCCATGGCTTTGTTGATGTAGACTGGGTTGGAGATTTGGATCAGAGAAGATCTACATGTGGGTATGTGCTTAACCTATTTGGAGGTGTAGCTAGTTGGATGAACAATAGATAGTCTGTAGTGGCACTTTCAACTATAGAGGTTGAATACATGGTAGCTACTCATGTAAGCACAGAAGAAGTTTGGTTGCATAGATTATGTTCAAGTATGGGGTTGGTACAATGAGCTATAGGGATAGAGTGTGATAGCCAAAATGAATTTTTCTTGGCAAAGAACCCTTCTTATCTTTCAAAAAAATACACATTGATGTTCAGTGTCACTTTGTGAGGGATATGGTTGACGACATAAAGATGTTTCTCATAAAGGTGGACACTTTGAACAATGTTGCAGATGCATTGACAAAGTCTGTGAGCACTAAGAAGTTTTCTTGGTGTAAAGAAACAATGGACATTGCAGGGCTGGACCAATGACTAAGATCTCTTGTGGCCCCCTATGTGGAAAAGAAAACAACAAGTGGGAGAATGTTGGGTGTGTGTTATATTATTTCCATGGCTAGTCGCATGCACGGGGGGTTTCAGAGGGACGGTAGCCCCCTTGTACAAGGTCTGGGGTAGCACCCCAAGAATTTTTTTTGGACCCTAATTTATGTGGGTGGGCCTACTTATGGTTTTGTGCATGGGTTTTGCACATGTTTTTGGGCATGATGGTTTTCTTTCCATGGTATTTTGTAGATCTGGTCAAGGGAACTACGATTATGTTCTAATCCAAGGTTAATGGATTGGGGTTTATGAATGCTTCAACATGTATATATATGTATTGCAACATTGAAAGGAGCATAATGAAAAATCAATCTAGTAGTCCTGGTTTTGGGATCTAGGGGAAATATCTATGTATTTGTTTTATGTTCTCGCTATTGTTTATTTTCTGTTTTTAGAATTTGTCTGAAAGTAATTTCTATATAGGGCTAAAGCTTACATATATTAAAAATTTTGTTATTAATTTGTTTAATTTATTAATGTTTAAAGTTATTAATTAAGTTAGTTTTAAGTTAATTAAGTTAGGTCAATTTGTTAATGAAATAAATTGATTTATTTTATGTTATTATTTAATTAATATCATTAATAGTTAATGATATTAATTAAGGAATAAAAGGGTGTGAGGTGGTTAAGGAAAGAGGATTGGTTACATAGTGGATATTATAACTTTGCGTGAGTGTTGAAAAATGCAAGAAGCAACTCTCAATTTAATTTTTCCTTGATTAAATTGAGAAAATTCGAATTTCCACATCAACAAACAACTTGGATGCAGTTCACTTGTGTGACATGGCTTGTGTCACCCAATTTACTCAGTAAATATAAGTTGTAGGAGTTAGAGTTTAGTTAAGAATTTGTGATAACTAATTTGTAGCAATCAAGGTCAGTTATTTCAAGTTGTTTTCAGTTAAACTAGTTCCAACTATTAGAGGAGCTAGTGGAAGGTCAGTTGTGTAGTGACACTTCAGTCTAACTCAGTGATCATCGAGTTAACTGATAAATCGACCTAAAATAGCTAGTGCATGTAGAGAATTCGAGTTCCCCAGCTTTGGTGGAGATTCCGCGGTAGTGTAACATCAGTTGTAAACTAGTCTTGAGTATACAGGTGTTGCATGTAGTTAGATTATCAACCTTGGGAATTGTACAATCAATTTGAGGAACTTACTAAATAATGGTGGCCTAATTTTTCAAGGAATTGAGAAAGGAAATAGGGGCTCAAGCAGAGGAAAAAATCGACTAAGTATGGGTTAAAGCTTATTAGTGAGCAAAGAGATAGGTTATTCACTTGCAGGTTGTGCTCAATTGAGTAAAGCAATTGGAATACATCTCTATTCATCAAATTAATGCAAGCATGCATAGGGGTTTTTAGTAGATTGCTTTCCCCTGGAAAAACAATATGTGCATGTGTGTTATTTCTCATTGCATGGTTGTGATTGATATTTTAAATTGTGAATTGAATTCCACAAACTAGTAGAGTAGGTTTGTGTCTTGTGATTTTGATTAAAACTTCATGATCATTTTCAAATCAAAGTTGTTTCTCAAGAAGTTTGAATTGCAGTTCATTGTAGAAGGATCTCTTCAGAGTTGGGAAGATGACCTTCAATGGATTGAGACAGAGTATGCCTTGGAAGGAAACTCTAATTTCATTGCATGGAAGGATTGAATGGAGGTGGTGATTGATGAAAACTGATTGCTAGAATACACCAAGAAAGATGTTACAAAACCAACTAAATCCAATGCACATAACCTAGCCCAATGGAAGAAAGATGTAGCCAAAGAAAAGCGAATAATCGTTGAGGGAGTACGAGATCACATTGTCACAAATATCCATGGGAAAGAAAATCCATATGAAATGTGGAAGGCACTAACAGATCTATTCCAAAATAACAACGCCAATAGGATTGTAGCAGTCAAGGATAAACTTTGAAATATCAAGATGCAGAAGAATGCCACTATTCAACAGTATCTAAGAAAGTTCACACAAGGTCATGATGAGATTGCAAGATTTGGTGTTACTGTTTCAGAGAATGACTTGGTAAGCCTAACCCTTCTAGGTCTTCCCAAGGGATGGCATAGTTACCAAGATTTGGTGAATGGGAGGGAGAAACTACCAAATTTCGGATGCTTCTGGTATAATTTGGTACAAGAGGAAACAAGGATAAATACCATAGATGGAACTTCATCCAAGGGTGAGGATGAAGAAAAATTTTCATTGGTTGGGAAGGGAAAGAAGGGAAAAGGGAAGAAATATCAAACCAAACTAGAATCTAGTCAAGAGGGAAAGAATAAAGATTTATCCAAAACTAAATGCTTCAATTGTCATGAATTTAGGCACTATGCCATGAAGTGTCCACACAAAATCTCAAGCAAGAAGACCTTAGGAGGAGCAACAGGTGAACCTTTGGCTTCACGTTTTGAGCTTGAATTCACCCTTATCACCTACATGACCAACACAATAATGGGGAGTGTGAGGTACTTGGAATCTGGTGCCCCATTCCACATAAAAGGGTGTAGAAACTTTTTTAGTGATGTAGAGGAGAAAGATCTCTAGATGCACATCGAGATGGGGGACGATGAAAGGTACAATGTGACCAAGATTGGTACAGTCACCTTTCAGAGTGAGTCAGGATTCAATCTCAAACTCAAGGATGTCATATTGGTTGTAGACCTAAAGAAGAATCTCATCTCTATTGTATTTTTGGAAGATCGTGGTTATGATGTGATCTTCAGCAAAGAGAAGGTATTCCTGAAACACATAGCCACATGATAGGTGAAGTAGATCATGGTTCATGTGAATAACATGTATAAGCTAGATGTAGAAGATTGTGATGCATTAATCACTAAGGCAGATAAAGCATAGAGTCATGAGGTCAGATTTGGCACAAAAAACTTGGCCATTTTCATCACGAAACCTTGAAAATTATGCAACAAATAACCACCTAGTCTCCCTAAAGGAGAAATTGAGCAGCATGATGTACTTTGGGGAAGTACACTCAATCCACATTCCACAATCAAGAAAAAAAAGCAAATGCATTATTGGAAAGGATCCACTATGATGTCTATGGACCTCTCTCAATAGCCTTAATTGCCAGACGCAAATATTTTTTCATTTTTATTGACGACTTCTCAAGGAAGTGCTAGATCTTCTTCATGCAGAAGAACGATGAGACATTCTCCAAGTTCATAGAATTAAAGGCACTAGTTGAGAAAGAAATTGGAAAGAAGGTGAAGGCTCTCAAGAGTGACAATGGAGGTGAGTATGTTTCAAATTATTTCAAAAATTTATGTGCTTAATAAGATATTCAAAGAGAGATGACAATACCCCACAACTCACAACAAAATGGGGTGCTTGAGAGAAGGAACCATAGCATTGTGGGAGATGCGAGAGCTATGTTACATGACCAAGGCCTACCTCTGCTTTTGTGGGATGAGGCATGAAACACAACAATCTACTTGTAGAACTAGAGTCCTCATTAGATTCTTTGTATGGTTATTCAGAAGGAAGCTTTCTTGAGGAGGAAGCCAGATGGGTTACAAAACAAATCCTCACAACTACCGTGTGTACTTACCTTCCCCTAGAATGAAAATGGTGTGAAGGGATGTAAAGTTTTATGAGGAGAAAGAAATGCAATGCTCTCTTGAGAGGGATCTTCATATCCCACTAGAAGAGGAGTTTTTAGCTCCAAAGGAGGAGCATTAGGAATTTGTGGAGAAACCACAAATTGAGGAGTAGAGAGTGGAGACATCCGCTCAAGCATAACCATCCAGAGGAGGAAGAAAAAGAACTAGGGAAGCTGATATAATTGTGCATGAAGAGAGGGAGAATGTGGGAGCTCCTTGAAATTTACCTAGGCAGAGAAGGTCACCTAAGAGGTAGACTAGCTACATGGCTCTAATGACTGAGATTGTATAGACTGATCCATCCTCTTTCGAGGAAGAAGTAGAGAAAAATGTATAGGTTGATGCAATGGTGGAGGAATACAAATCCATTGTAAAGAACAATGTTTAGGAGGAATACAAATCCATTGTAAAGAACAATGTTTGGGAAGTGGTCCCAAAACCAATAGATAAATTAGTTGTGGGTTCAAGATGGATCTTCAAGGTTAAGCATGTAGAAGATAGAAGCATAAATAAATATAAGGCTAGATTTGTAGCCAAAGGATTCTCTCAAGTTGAGGGAATTGACTATGAAGATACCTTTGATCATGTAGCAAGGTATTCATCCATTAAACAAATTCTTGCTTTGGTTGCCCATATGGGGTGGAAGATCCACCATATGGATGTAAAAACAACTTTTCTCAATGGGGTTATTGAGGAGGAGGTGTACATTGAGAAACAAAAGGGGTTTGATAGATTTAATCGAGAGTCTCATGCCTGCAGACTCAAGTGAGAATTGTATAGTCTCAAACAAGAACCCAGTGCTTGGTACACTAGGATTGACAATTATCTCACCTGTTTGGGCTTCACCAAAAGTGAATCAGATGCAAAGCTCTACGTGGTGAAGTAAGATTCTAAGTGTGGACACAAACAATTCCTCTAGCCCGATAACGGGTCTAGCCACAAACAAGACATTCTATGGAAGATTTCCTTAGGTTAGAATCAATTAAGAGGGCCTACCTCTTAGTACGCTTATCTTGTTTGATGACGACCTTGCTTTCTTACTCTCGCTCTCCCATTTCCTTCTTCGAACACCTAAAACAAGTAAGAAACAACAAACAACAACTGTAATAATAGACAAATTGTATTCAACCTACTTAATAGGTCAAGAAACATTAAGCCATAAACATGTGAGATGACATATTATGTAGGAAATTAATCTATAGTTGCATATATATTAAATCAAGAAGATATTACAACCGTTGTGTTGACGTTGTTGTTCTCCTCCAAAAAAAGGGGGTTCCCACACACTTCTGTTAGCATTCCATGATGGCCTCAACAGTGGTAGTTTTAAGGCTCTTCCCTTTAGTCTTCACACTAAACCAAATTCACACTTATCTGTCACACACAACTAGAGAGCTACAACTATGAATAACTTGTTGTTTACACTTCAACCAGAGCCTAATTAGAACAAGCACACCAACACTCTTTTGTGCTTGGGAAAAAGGGAGGTTTATATAACATGGATGAAAGGGAGATGGTTCCTATTCTCATGGGAGAAGGTCTTATCTCTTGAGGTAGTTCCATCCTAATAGGGAAAAGGAGCTCAAACTGACATCCTCGACTCCATCCGGCCCAACCATTTACCAGACTTCCATTACGAAGCTTCTAGAGCTGGAAGCTTCAGCTCCTTATTTAAAAAACTTTCCAAAAGAGGATCACCATGACTAGAAAAAGGCTCAGTTGCTCTAGTGGGCATTAGGGATAGTTTTAATCCCTACATGTCGGCGCGTGGAGGACACGGGTCATTAGCGCTGGTCTTGTAAATTGGGAAAAACAAAAGATTTTTTGGAAATGATGCAAAAGGGAATTGTTCTGCTCATGAAGAGGGATACAATGGGAGTTTCTTCATGAAGGGAAAGCATGTAGGGTTCACTATAGAGGTCCTACAGGATCAAGGAACGGGGAGTACATGGATAGTGACAAAATGTTGTGTAACAGATGCCCCTTAAAATGTGAAGGCCGAACTAGAGTGAGGGGTGAAATTCTTTATGAATTAGTGTGGGGAACCAGAGTTTGTCATCGGAAAATATGCAAGAAAGTATAGATACAAGTACATAATTGAAAAATCTATCAAATGATACATGAATCGTGGTATGGATGCAACCATCTAGAAAAACATCATGCAAAAGGATCCAGGCATGGGCGCAACCATCCGATGAAGAGGATCATATCGAAACCAAGGTATGGTCACATCCATCTAATAATAAGAAGGATCACATATGACAACTCATGGTATGGTTGCCGCCACCCATATGAAAGAGACATGCATATTAGCATAATCATGTCACACCACCTTGTAACTTTGACTTTTGGAATTTGAGCCCAGGGTCTTGCACCCCAACAAAAACCAATCAAAGTACAAATTATAACATGTGAATAGCTAGGTTTATGTTGAACATGATAGAAAATCACTTGATTACCAACCAATGATATAAACTATTAACAAGCGCGAGAGAAACCACCAATAATGACAATGGTTTTCAAGGTACTATCATCACAATTCACAAAATGTGAATAAAGGAACTATAGTCAAACACCCGTGAAATCACCTGATCAAAAGATAATGATGTGAACTTGTCATCGAGTGCAAAGAACTTGCCATTAGGGGATGCAATATCTAAGGTACTAGAAGGGAGTCTCTCGGTCAACTTCCTGGATAATGAGCTGAAGTCGAAAAGGAGTGACCATGTCAAAGGAGGGCCATAATGTATCCCACATGATCGACACGAGACAAAGGGATGCAAAATTATTGTGGATGATATAGAGAATTAGGGGAAGTGTAACTGCAGAAGGACAACTCTTGAACATATTAGCAACACGACTGGAAGTTTGGCAGATCTTGGATCCATAGGATCGGTGGTCATGATGACGTGGCAGAGATCAAATGGAAGGAAAAGATAAATGGCCCAAATGGTAGATATCCCAATTTGGCTCTTACCTACAACTGGCAGCTCGATGAATGACCTCCTGGATCTCCCACAATCTACTCTAGAAAAATTAGGGCAAAAGTGGGTAAAAAGTTGTAGGTAAGAGCCGTGAGTTGTAGGTAAGAGTCAAGTTGGGATATCTACCATTTGGGCTGTTTATTTTTTCCTTCCATTTTATCTCTGCTATGTCATCATGACCACTGATCCTATGGATCCAAAATCTACCAAACTTCCAGTTGTGTTGCTGATATGTTCAAGAGTTGTCCTTCTGCAGTTACACATTCTTTCCAGTCTATCCATGAACAAAGGAAAAACCATATTTTCTCTTAAATCCACTGTCTGAATCCAAACTTTATTTGCCAAAAATGATTATTGACTTGAATACATGGTTTTTTCAAGAAAGAATCATTGAAAATGGTAGATTGGAAAGAACATGAGCATGAAGATGTGGACATCCAGGAAATGAACGATCGAAACTGCTTGGATGCCTTGAGGAACTCTGGGCTCCTCAAGTTCTTTCTCACTCCAGGGATGCAGGCTCAACCTGAGCTACTTCGTTACCTAATTAGTCTATGGGACATAAATTGAGAAATATTTATCATTGGTGACCAGGAGCTAGAGTTGGAAACTTTAGACATCTATTTCATCCTAGGAATATCCTAGAGAGGGGAACCAATCAACCTATATGGGTCATGACCGATTGGGGAAAGCATATCCATGCTGCTTACCAAACATTGCCCAGAAGCCCTCAAATCCAAGAGTGGCAAGATTGAGATTGCCATTGTGCGAGATCTTACACTGTGAGGGCTACTGTTGACTATCAACATAGTGGTTAGGTCCCAAGCAGAGTGCGAAACTAACAAGTCGAAATTTCTATATGCTATCGATTGTATAGCACCAACGATCTTCAATTGGGCAGAATCTATGAAGATCAACATCAAATGCCCGCTATGAAAAGATAAGGCGAGGAATTTGAAGCAATTTTTCTTTGGATTTGTATTAGTGACCTTCTTTCTGGAGTGGGTTCCGCTATTCCAGTACCAACTGATTGAGGTAGATCCATTGATGCCACATGACCCACGAATGTTCTGTTGTAGTCATTTGATGCCTAGGATCACTGGGGGCTAGCATATGTCCTACAAGCCCGCCTTCTTCTCATGGCTATGATGAGAGTGGATCGTAGTGGAGGATTGGCCGTACAACGATACCAAATTCCGTGGAGATCCAAATATGTTGCTTCCAAATGGGGAGGACTTCGATGATGAAGGTAAAAAAGTAATTTTTAATTTTTCAATTGTTTTTTATATATGTGTGTTTATAAAATTTTGTTTTATCAATGCGGATGTTGGACTAGAGCGTCCTGCCGGGATGTTCCCAATAGCCAGGCACATCGCTCGCTAGTTTGATGTCACTACTTATCAGGAAGGAAGTGACAACGAGGAGGAGATCGTGAGGAACCTTGAGGGGTTGACTCGTGGTATCCTAGAGTATGTCCAGGTGGGAGACATCACACGCCAGTACCAGAGGCATATTGTGGGTTATCAGATCAAATTCGCCAATTGTTGACTCGTGTAGCATGAGCAATTTCATGTTACCATGATCACCATGCTGATTAGTTCCTAGGTCTAGCATTTACATTTTTTAGGCCTACGTGCCATAGATATATGAGGCCTGCGAGCCATGGATGTTATTTGAACACACATATTGTTTTTTGGCGTTTTGATGTATCAAACATTATCGTCATATATGTATATTATATTATATATATATATATATATATATATATATATATATATTATATTATATTCTTGCTTACTATGGTACAAATGATTTGTTTTAGTTTTTTACATGTTTCGTAAATTTCTATCCAACACTTAATTAACTAATGCATCTGTCAATGTATTTATGCGCCTAGGAATATGATGATATGTAATGTAATCAAAATTTCTTTCTAGTAGATGAATACATAGATATATTCTCAACATTTGAGGATTTTTGATGGAATATTGCCCATTGAGTTGAAGGACAACAAGCTGTGAATCCAAGTTGACAACCAATTCCCGAATCTCAAGAGTAATGGCCTCTGACAAAAATTCGATAACTGCAGTGTATTCAACAATGTTATTAGTTTTGTGACTTAAAAAAATACCTTGAAGATCAATTAACTCACCATGAGGGTCATAAATTTCCCATGCCATAAAGGATAGATTTTGGGTACTACGACAAGCACCATCAGTGAAACCGATGTGAGGAGTTACAGACATCTGCAAAGAAGGGAAAAGCATGGTAAACAAGAAAGATGTTTTAGAACTAACACACCAAACCACACTGCACAAAAATGAATGACACATTAATGTACACAAGTAACCATGCAAGATGACCTAAGCATAGTACTTTTTGAGAGAGTCCATGCTGGGACTCGGGTAATCAATCAACACAGATGAACCCTGAAGTTTTACCAGTGTCATGATGAGTAAGCATCGTCTCGACCACATAATAGAGTAGAACTTATATAAGGCTTTTCCTCCATGCCCCTTGGGCAAGGGAGGGTTATGAGTCAAATGAAAATGCCATTGCAACAACGGGAAATCGGTAAAAACTCGAGGAGGGAGAGAAAACTTGAATGCATAAAGAGATAAAGGTGTCCTCAGTTGAAAGATCTTGACAATTTCAGGTGAAATTGATGTGGTGATAGGCAGTGGGAGGAGAACTTCTAAAGACACATAGAGATGATCACCAAGTTAAAACGAAGCCATAGGGATTGGGAATACGTATCGAGAGATGTCCTTGAAACAGGGAAATCAGAGGATATGAAATTTGAGGTTGAAACACTTTTCACATAATTGACTTCGGCAGGACTAAGTGGCATAACCTCGCCCCATGTATCAACAAGATCTGGTGAAGGTATGACCCAAGGATTATATTTTACTGAGATCATGTTGACAGAGGCAACATGAGGAGGTGGGAGTGGAAAAATTCCCATTAAGGCATAATCTTTAAAAATTCCTGCCCCTACACTCCCATAAGGAGCACCGGTGTGCTTGACATACGAAAGATTGCCATCCGAGGAGGAAGAGGCAAAGAGAGATAGTTGGTTGACTGCGACAATCTTCCCTTGATGGGAAAATGAATCACGCGGAATAGGGAGGAGGCTACAACATGCATGGCATGGGTCTAGCTCCGTCCGAGTAGAATATTATAATTGAGATTAGCGTCAACAATATCCACCTCACGTGTATTGTCTTGCCCTCCAAAGTAATGGCAAGGTTGGCTAAGACACCAAATGGTCGTGAATTGTGCCCATCGAAAGCTTCAAAAATTTTAGGGGATTGGTTCTTCGAACCAATTTCCTTCCAGCAAGCGACTGACATGATTCAGGTAGAAGCACCTTCATTAATGACAGTCCTATGAATGGTTTTCTCATTAATGATTACTTGAATGAGAAAGGAAATCTGATGAGGCAGTCATGGAACGTGGTTCTCTAGATCAAAACATATCATATTGGAATTGGTAGAATCAATACCTCCAATAGCCGATAGTAATGATTTCTGCTAAGACAGACAACTTTGGAGTACCTCAAGAGCAGACATAGCTGATGGCACCTGAGCCAAATCCTCAACAATATTATAGTGTTGAGCAGCTCGAGTGTTGGGATTGTACGAGGACTTCCTTAGCACACCTTGAGAAGGTGGACGAGTGGTGGAATCAAGGTTAGGGCACTCGAGATGAAGAGGGCCAGAACTCAGGGTAGAAGAAGAAGGGGTTGCTTCTTTCTCTTTCCTAGTTGTTGGTGTAGGAGTTTGATAATATTTTGATCTAGTAGCCACATTAATAAGCGTGCTAATCATGAACACTTGAGATCCTGAGGAAGCAAATGATTGAGGCTGGTCAACCATTTGAGTTTGCTGAGTTGGAAATTCTCTTTGAGGACAGCTGGGGTCCCTTTGAGCAAACAACTAACTTCAGACCATCAGGGAAAATCCTTAGTGTAGTGATCCTCCTCACAAATGAGGCACGGATACTTAGGTTTTTGTTGTGAAGAATCACCAGCAAATGAATTAGGAGGACCCTGTTTTGGCGCATCGACTTTACCCTTTCCTTTGCCTTTCTTCTTACCTTTCAAGGATATGTCTGCTGTGGTAGACTGGATAGCGTGGACCTCTGAGATTTTACCAGGGCTAGGTGGATTTTGGGAGGAACTATTGGAAGAAGTGTTTGAGACTGAATTTTGTTTGGAAGAAGGTTTTTCATGGGTCTGGGACACTAAACCAATTAATCCATCAACATGAGGTGTAGCATGTGACTTCTATGTCGTTGGATCAGATGATGGCCATGGGGCATCGGGTAATAACTCATACAAAGTGCTAGACTAAGAATAAATGAGGTCTGAGTACTGGGCATGAGAAATGGCTTGTTCTTCGTTAACGCATCCACCCATAGCTATATCGCGAGGAATTTGAACAAAAAATGACTTGGTAAACCATTCGGTTAGCAATTGATCAACAATCTCAAATTTGATTAGGTGACATCTATGTCTCCATTCATGGATGTGATCATAGATGTGCGTCGTAGTATATTACTTGAGCGATGTAAGCAAATAGGTACCAATTTCATAGCAAATTGGCAACTGGAAATGCGTGAGGAAAGCCATGGATAAAGAGTTGAAGTCATGGTAAGTACTTTGAGGGAGCTCGATGTACCACTTGGCTTTGTTGGAAAAGACGGAGATGAATAGAATCATCAAATAGGAATTTGAAGAGCACTAGAGGTGATATGTCATCACATGGGCTTGAGGATCTTCTTTTTCTTTCCCATCAAACTTGGGACAATTGCTCGGGATCTTGGCTAGAACCGGAGGCCAGTATGGTGAATGAAGAATTGGATCATTCATGAGTCGAGACACATCTAGAAACTATAGTGTAGCCAAGAATGACAATTGAATATTGAAAGACATTGGAGGTTGATAAGTGGGTCCAACTAGAGGAGCCCATCCATGCTGGTAAGGATTGTGTCCCCATAGTAGAGGGTTTTGTCCATATGGCATTTGATTTTACCCCCACTGTGGCTGTAGGGAGGATTTTGACCTTGAACGCCTTGGAATTGTCCTGCCATAGGTTTCTGATATGAAACATACGGGGTTAAAAGGTTGTTGAGCTTGTTGACCTTGGACATATGTATATTGCACTTATTGTCCCTAAACATATAGGTTTTGAACCTTTTGCCCCTGAACAAGAGGATTTTGGACCTACTATCCTTGGATATAAGGATTCTGCACTTGCTGTCCTTAGACATAGGGATTTTGGACCTGCTTCCCTTGGACAAAAGGATTCAGGACCTGCTGCCCTTGGACATTAGGATTTTGGGCCTGCTATTGTAGGATTTGACCCTGACCTTGTTCTTGCAATGGTTGACCCTATTGATATGTATATAAGGGTTGCTGGTGCCCGGGTTGGCTCTTCTGTTGCAAGGATTGGCCTTGAAGCTAGAAAGGTTATCCCTATGGCTGCAGAGGTTGGCCTTACGAAGACATAGGCTCAGAGGTTTGCGGAGCATACTGCGTGGTTTGCTACAACTGTTGCAAGGGTTGCCCCTGTGGTTGTTGTAGTTTACCTTATTATGGCATCATTTGCCCCTCCTGCTGTGTGGATGACCCTTGCTCCAGCAAAGGTTGCCCTTGTTGCTGTAGAGGATGTCCTTATTGCTCTAGAGGTACTTGAATAGTTCCTGAAAAATTTTCGAACTGTATCTGGCCATAGACACCTGGAAAAGTGGATGGACGACGCTGAACATACTGTTTAGGCTGAAGGATGTAAGGCAGATTGACCATTCCCTGAGAACCATATGGAACATAGGGAGCTTGGTACTGAATTTGAGCCTCATAAGTCTACTGATACTGGAAATTGCTTGACCCAAATGGACTAGCGAGATTTTGGACCTGTTGGTACTGGACATTACTTAATCCAGCAGGACCAGTAGGGTTTTGGATAACACCAGAAGAAGGATGGTTCATACCAACCATGTATGCCCATGATCTACTCACATTGGTTTTGGTTGACATCATAGAAACACTCAGATTCTGACCCCAGGTGATGGTATAGTTGGGCAACTTACTAGAGGGGTCGAAGAACTGACAACAAGATGCCTCGAGACCAATGTTGAATTGGACAGGTGACTTGGATGGATGAGACAAGAGGGTTCGAAACAGTGGGTTGCACCAGGACTGAGGTGATGATAGAAAGCATTGCCTGTTGGTAGGTCAGAATCTGAATGAACGGACCTGTAGTAGGCATGGTGCCAGATGACCAAACAGGGTTGTGATAAAGTGATGAGACACTAGGTGTACCTGAGACCAACTGTGCTAAAGTCACATAATTAGGTGGCAAATCCTAATACACACTGATGGGAATGCTCCTCGTGTAGGGGAAACCTTCAGGAGGAAATTGATGTTCTTCCTCTTCAACACTGTGTGGAGTAGAAACTTCCGATTGATCCAGAGAGGTAAATAGAGCTTCGACTTCGGGTTCCATAGTTGGGAAAAAACGAAGACAAACAACTGAAGATGTATGATGGGATAGTTCCAAAGGAACACTTGGATGATCGTACAGACGTTGCGGTGATATCACAATAGGGTCAAACAAAGGATCCAGAGGATATATAACCAATCCAAGCTAACTGTCAATAGTCAATGAACTGATCCAAATTGGATCCATGAAGATTATCACAGTACCATGACTGTATCAAATCAGGACAAACTTCGAATTCAAGAGCACAGATTGATCATGAAGACCTCTGAACAGTGGAAGTTCGCAACCAACAAGGAACGACGAGGACCTTGGTCAAAGTGCGCTAATCGAGGTCCATGGAGACTGCGCAGGAGGCCAAACTGGCACTTGGGAAGCCTGGATCAGGAAAAGGAGGACGCACGCATCACTAGACAAAACCCCTCGAGAAGGAAAGCCCTGAAGTGCTCGATCACATGGAAGCTAGGAAGACTGTGGGGAAAGCGCTAAAGGCTAAAGGCAGGACCCACACTCCAAAACTGGCAGTATATCGGGGGTACCCTTGGGTGGCAAGCGGATTTGGAGAAAAACGAGTGATTCCATTCAACACCCAATGCATGACAGGTGGAGGAGAGAGAAAACTTCCGCTCATCGCATGCTAACGGTCGAGCAAGTCAACCGTACAAAATGAGTGAATAATGTCGAAACTGGGGGCTCCAGATCTAATGGCTGAGAACACACCTGATGAAGGAACCAGATTTGACATGGGATTAAGCTGCGATACATAAGGATTTGAGGTTTGATTTGACTGCTGGGATGGCGGATGAGTCATTTCCCGATGTAATCGAAGAACCGAACCGATGAGGAAGAGCTGATGCAGTTCGCGAGAGGACAAGTGGCCACTCCCTATGAGTTGATGACCATGACACAGAGACAGGGAATTCCAAGTGAATAGCAGTAGGCGATCCGACAGAGGTGGAAGGGGAATTGAACAGTCATGATATCGATTGGCTTTAAAGCCATGAACAGAGGTAGAGAATAGGGGGACACCGAGAGGAAGAACCAGAGAGAAGAAGACAAAGACAGAGAAAAGAAAAGACAATGAAGTAAGAAGTAGAAGGACAAAAAGCCGAGCTGACCTGCAACACAAGGAAACATTGAGCAATCCCTGAGAGGATCTGTCAGGAACTGAGCACCACATTGGGATCCTCCCATTAAAGACCAGAGAGGTCAAGTTCTAGTAAGGAAAAGAGTCTGTGTACTCTAGTGGCTTGGGGGATCCAGGAACCACCCTACCAACATTTTTCTATTTCAGGAGACTCAATTTGAGCTCCTCATTGTAATTCTTTACTTTAAAGACACAATAAAAGAAGGCCACCACTGAGAGTTGGACTGAAGACGTAGCCCTGGAGGATAGGGTGAACTCCTTATTAATCTATTGTGTTCCTGTACTTGCTTACTGTGTTTCTCTAATTTTTTTTTTTTTTTTTTTTTTTTTTTTTTTTTTTTTTTTTTTTTTTTTTTTTTTTTTTTCTGTTTTCCAATGTCTGTGTATTTTGCAATATGATTGATCCGTTGCCTAAAATAACATAGACACACACCAGCACATGAGTTTGTAATTCCTTCATTCAATAATTAATTAACTGAGGTCACTCAAGGGTGATTTTCATATCAAGTGGTATCAGAGCTCTAGGCTGTAAGGTTAGACAAGCTTGTGTTGGTTTAGCTGTTGAGTGCTCACTAGATCAAAGCTCAAATTAGGAGAAGGAGAGTTGGTAGAAACTAATCCTGAAATTGGGAGAGTCTATCCACAGAAGACAATGTTAGAGGAAGGTTCAATGGGCCAGACCCTCAATTCATAGAAATTTTCCTAGCCATAAAGTCCATGGTAGAAAAAATGTATAGGGACTTTAGAAAACACAAAGATGAAGATTCATCAGGCTCTAAAAGGGACAAAGGAGAAGATGAGTCTCACTTCCATGACCACTCAAAAGGAAAAGGGAAAGATGAAAGCTTTCTCACACCTCCTAACATCCCTGAACACAAAAAGAAAGCATCTTTGATCAAACTAGATGTCAAATTTGATTTTCCTATATATGATGGAGAGCTAAATGTAGAAAAGTTGGACAATTGGATTAAACAAATTGATGTTTATTGCAGAGTACAGAACATCGACTTAGACAAGATCAAGATTCAGCTAGAAAGCCTACACCTTGGAGGCACTACCTTGGTTTGGTGGGAAGGCAGAACCCAACTTGACATGAAAATACCTGGTAAGACCATCTCTGTCTAGAATGAGTTTGTTTCTGCAATCAAAAAGCACTTCTATCCATTGGCCTACATGCAACAAGCCATGATGAGTTGGAAAACTCTTCAACAGTTGAAAGGGAAAAGTGTGCAAGGGTACACTCAAGAATTTAGAAAGAAAGCATTGATTCTAGGAATCTCATTAGACTAACTAAAGACTCTGTTGAAGTACATTGGTGGTATACATAGCTACATGAGGCATACCATCCTCATGTTTAATGTCACTAGTATAGATAAGGTATTTGTACAAGCTACTCATCTAGAAGCTAGAGGAAAGAATGGAAATCCAAAAGTTGGGGGACCATCCCAAGCCATTTCAAGTAAGAACAAGGAGAAAAGGAAGCAAAAGTGGAATGCAAGGAAGGCTAACACTTCATAGAAAAGCAAAGCTTCATGCACTCACTATAAAAGGGATGGGCATGATGATGAGCATTATTGGATTCTGCATCCAGAGCTGAGACCTAAGAAGTTTGAGGGAAAGAAGAAGAAGACTGCTGCAGCTATTCAGAAATATTTGGGGTCAGACTCGGGAGATGAAACAACCATTGCAACCACAGGTATAAAAGGTAAGAATTCTAAAGCATCTACTAGTAATTCTACACAATCTATTACTGATGAAGAAAATGAGAGAAAAAGGCATAAGCTTTTCCATGTTTGAGTTATTTCCAAACATCAAAAGATTGATACTTTGTTTGATAGTGGCTCACAAGTAAATATAATTTCTGACGCAATTCTAAAGAAATTGGGATTAGCAACTACACCTCACAAGAAAGCATACCCATTAGGATGGTTGAATGTTAAAGCACAACTACAAGTGACTAGACAGTGCAAACTCAAGTTTTCTTTTGGGTCAACATTTGTAGATGAGGTTGAGTTAGACATAATTCCTTTGGATATATGTGGAATTGTTTTAAGGAAGTCCTTACTTGTACGATAGAAAAGCCATTTTCTATAGAGCTGAGAACAAGTATCTACTTGTTAAAGATGGAATCGAATACTTTGTAAGAGCTTATAAGCTCAAGAATAATTATACTCTCATAAACTCAAGGCAGATGAAAAGAATGATAAATTCGTGCAAACAATTCTTACTAATGGTTGTAAAAAGAAACCTGATAAAACCAATGTATTTGAGGGCTGTAATGCTAAACAACAAGCTGATTTAGAAAAGGTTGTTTCAGAGCATGATATCTTGTTTCAAGAACCTAAAGGTCTGCCACCCAAAAAGGAAATAGTGCATGATATTATTTTGCATCAAGATGCTCCATTACCTAACATTGGAATGTACAGGTTGTTTTCTTTAGAGAATGATGAAATCAAGAAACAGGTGTAGGAGTTGCTCGAGAAATGGTTCATCGGACCTAGCACATCACCATGTGGGTCACCAATAATTTTGGTGAGAAAGAAAGATGGCTCGTGGAGAATATGCATTGACTACCGAGCCCTGAATAAGATAACAATAAAAAATCGTTATCCCCTTCCTCGCATAGATGATATTTTAGATAAATTGAAAGAAGCTGTTCATTTCACCAAGCTAGACTTCCACAGTGGATATCATCAGGTCAAAGTTGTAGAACAAGATGCATGGAAGACTGCTTTCAAAACAAAGTAGGGATTGTATGAGTGGCTGGTTATGCCTTTTGGCTTAACTAATGCTCCTGCTACTTTCATGAGATTAATGAATGATGTACTCAGACCTTTTCTTGATGATTTTATTATTATGTATCTAGATGACATTTTGATTTTTAGTAAAATGTAGGAAGAACAATTAAAGCATTTTAAGCAGACATTAGATGTTTCGAAAAGAGAAAAACTTCATGTTAAACTCTCAAAATGTGAATTTGGCAAAACA